>JASDQU010586008.1:0-13757 GCA_032191745.1 Picea mariana | reverse complement strand
ATGATTAAGTCGCTACTACCATGAATAACACGAGAGGCCTTATTCTCCAATCCTTGAACCGGGGCTAATGCAATAGACATCCCCCTGAGACTTAACCTAATGTACAAAAAAACAAATTGTATGAATATATACATGCTTGATGCACCCCACTCCTCCTCAATGACCGCCACATTAAGACATGTCGTCAATGGCCTAATCAAATATGTACACCACACTTTTCCACCATTAAGTCAACAACACGTTGACACTTATATGTATGAAAAACCTCATTCCCTACTAGGATCATCCGACATGTACAAACCTCTTACCTCTTGTGGTCCTTCATCACCCTAAACACCACATGCCTTATATACATTATCACCTAGTTACACACCCTCTCCAGGGCCTCCACCACCAATGTGGAAGTGCGCATACCCTAACTTAAACTCACTCTACATTAACCCACCTCTTGGTCACCCACCATAGACATAGGTGAGCAATTTTGATTAGAGACCACCATTTTCTTATTAGGTTGGGGTCACACCCCCCAACCCCATTCACAACCAAAACACTAGCCAACAACCCAACCAAGGCTGTAAGAACAACAACACTTAAAACCCCATTCAAGGAGGCACACTCTTTATAACCCAAATCAAAACAAAATGCTAATCAAGGAAATAGGGCCCCAAAACCTTGACAAGACAATGAACACCCCTATATAACATGCACATATGACCATTACACTCACGAATGCCAAGTGATGCCTGCAATGAGTAGGTAGTTTGGCACATCACACTCAAGGGAGGCACCCCCACCACCTCCTCAACTAACTATTAGTCAAAACCCCTTTCCACAGAGTCAACTACTACTTGTCATGCACCCACCCCCTGATGATGTTAGGGACAAGCTTGATCAACCCATACATGGTTTCTTCATCATGTCTAAAAGGTAGTCCACTTTTAATGGCTAAGATCTCCACCCTTCATATGTTCACCATCTCCGTAAATTCCACTAATGGTTTGTCTATGCCATACCAATGCGACATGGATGATTAACAACTTCTATCCATCTATGTATGGATTCCATGCTCCCTCCTTTGGCAAGTATTGAAGCTACACCTTTGGACAAATCAACCTAGAAGAAGAGTTCCAACACCTCCCACCCTTAATTGCCAACAACCGAGCAACCCCATTATATGCTCTCTCTCCCACACATGAGGGATCGTTACTAGAGAGGTCATGGTGTCAAGGGAAACCTAGAGAATAAAAGAAAAAGGGTTAGAAACACGAGGATGTCATATTTGCATTAGGACCCACTTCTCATGGACATAGGAGCTTAGTTTCCCTTCATCCCCAAAGACCATCCTTTGTTTTCCCTCCACTCATAAATGTTGGTGAACCCATCATGGCTACCATGATTCTCGTGGGGGTATCCAATCCTCTAAATTCATCTTGAAATTACACTTGGGTCCAATTGCATGAGTCTACTCCACCAAATTTACCAAGGCCTTTTCCTTGGCCTGTTGCATGAGCTCCCTTGATTTCATTGGCAAGACGACCCACAAGTTCAAAAAAATGAATGTTGATAGAGGAAATAACAATTACCCAATTTTACCAACCAAACACGCCCTCGTTAACTTTATTTATTTGTTACACATAAATAAATAAAATGCACTATACGAGCTAGTATGGATGAGATGCCTAATGTAACATAATGCTAATATATTAAAATTAAAAAGAAAATAATGAAAAGAATAAAAAAAAAAATGATTATAATAAAAAATATGATAATGATGATGTCTTTTAATTTCCATTAGGTTTCTAGGACCTAGACAAGAGAGAGTGAACAAAGAAAATTAAAATCCAAAAGTTACTTATTTACACATTTGTTTAGATGCAAGACAAAAAAAAACACAGATGTTTGTGATAGATCCATCTGAACCTTGATTTTTAAAGTATTCGAAGGCTTATGCTCTAGTGCTCGAGTTTCTTCTTCATCCCTCTTGTTTCTCTTGGTGCTTAAGAGATTACCATTAATTTAAGCTAGTTTATAAAACGTCTATTACATTTTTATTTAACCTAGTTTATAAAATGTCTTCTACAATCATGACTTTGATTTTTTTTTACCATTACGAGGTTTGTGTATGAATTTATTTTTTATCCCTCTTTATACTTAGAAAATTAAGAGTAAAGATGGATGTTCATAATTTGAATTCTAGAATCTTCATTTAGGAAAACCTATAAAAATTCATCTTTAACTTGGATTTTTTGAACATCTAAAGTCTAAGCACTATTTTTATTGGATATCTTTTAAACATAATTTTTTTAAACATGCCTCATTTTCATTACAATCTTGTAGGTGCTGGCATGAAATTTTACAAGCAAATTGCCTCTTTCTCATTGGATAATTTGCTCAGTTACAAATTCTTCCAAACCTTCAACATTCTAGGTTAAAAGTGTGAAAATTGGAATTGGAGTCAAAACTGTCAAATTCCATTTTATTACAATAAAAATGTGTAGTCAACAATCTATATTTTATATTTTTAAAGCACTCGCAACAAACTTTTTAAACACCAACAATTTAGGCATTATTTTAGATCTTTTAAACACGAAAATTGTGTACTCTACAATCTATATTTTATATTTTTAAAGAAATAGTCTAAATGTGCTACGTTTTTTCCCAAATCTTTTAAACATTGAAATTTAAGCTTCTTATTTTCCATAATGTTGTCAGTAACAATGTGCACTTTCCAACGTATTTTGGTTGACATGTGTCTCGTGGCATTCTTAATCTTGCCGAGTAACAATGTGCACTTTACAATGTAGTTTGGTTGACATGTGTCTTCTGGAATAACAAAGTAGATTTGTTGCATTCTTAATCTTGTCGGGTAAAATGTGCACTTTACAATGTAGTTTCGTTGACATGCTTCTGGAATAACAAAGTAAATTGGTTGACGTGTGTCTCGTGGCATTCTTTGGTTGATGGTAGCTGGGCATTAACTTATTAAATTAAAATGGAAAAAATTAACATTGGATATTTAATAAAAAGGAAAAAGAAAAAATTGTATATAAAAGAAAAAAACCTAATCTAAACATCCAAAGTCTAAGTTGCATAGTTTCATCATTTTTATCTTATATTTCATAAAAAATTTACTCATACACATCAATTTTTTAATCTCTATATAAATGATAAAGACAAATAGTTTGCATTACTAATTAATTAAAAAAAAAATGAAATCATCATGTTTTGGAATCGTTATATATGAAGAAATGAGTTGCATTCTACATCTTAGTATTGTACATATCGTAACGACTTGCATTTTGCATCTTAGCATTATTGGAAAGAGCGTAGGTATAGAGTCATGGTGTTGTCTAATTATTGTATGAAAGAAACGACTTGCATTCTGCATTTTAGTATTGAAAAGATCGTAGTCTCATTTAATCAATTGTCTTCATTAGAGATCTTTCAAATATAGATGTGGAATGGAGATGGATTCATGATACCATATATATATAATAGTGCCTACAAAATATGTATTTTAAGTAGGATAGATCCATTTTAATTAAAAATCTTTCAAACATAAATATGAAATTAAGATAGATCCAAGCTAATTAACTAAATCGTCTTGTTTTAATGTAAATTATTTCTACATAATTATATTTTTTCAAGTAAATCTATTTAGAAACCCATGAAACCACCTTTAAATTACATTTATCCATTCTTAAAATCACTTTTTAAAGAAATAAAATAACAATTTTCAAACAAATCTTACAAAATAAAATAGCAATTTTCTAACAAAACACATGAGGGGAAAATTACCAGGGAAGGGAAAAGAATTACCAGGAAAGGAAAGTGGGACGTTTTGGTGAACACTTAGCCCACTCTATGGGGTCCATTACAATTTAGTGGATACTTTGCGGATTTTACCTACATCTAGTTAAAAAAAAGGGGCCTTATCCTCCTCCATGGGGCTCAAAATTACCCAAAATTCAACTCGGTTGGCTAAGAATCAGAAAAAAATGTTTTATACAAATGACGTGGAATGAAAACCAGCCGTTGGATGCGTCGACAAGGTCGAAGCAAAATGCACACAAGGACCCTGGACGTAGCAATAAGTCATCCACTCCGCGCGCTTTCTTCTAGGCAGGGACGCAATCACTGCCAAATGAGGGTATGAAGCTCTGAGAGCATCTACACCGTCGGTAGGCCATCGAACGGCTAGAGTAAGTCGGCGCCCTCTGCACATGAGACCTCAATCAAACCCTAGCCTCGCCTCCCATCCGGATCGGATATAAAGGCAGCGGCAAGGCGGAGCCAGTCATGCACGATTTGGTTTTTGAACCACTCTCTGAGTCATCGAAAAAAATAAAAGGGAAATAATTAGAAAAACCGCGCTAAGAGCTCAAAACTTGGCGGGGATTCTTCAGATCTGCAGGGGCTGTGATTTATACAATTGGGTCCGTGACGATTTTCGATCGGGTGCCCGTTATTTGATGTTTCAAATGATTTGGGTCGCCGTGTTTTGAAGATAAGTGCTCTCATTTCTGAACACCCATTTGAATTTTGAGAGCTTTACAATGGATTGCTGATGGTCATGTGCTTTCGTTCGGTAAATCTCATAGTTACTTGATTAATGTCATGAGTTCGAAACTGCACGAGCCAGAAGCTCCCGAGATGAAACTCGAGGAGATCCATGCGGCAGACATGTCGCCCGGAGAACAGGATCAGCAAGGAAAGGAGCTGCGGTCGAAACGTTTCGGCCCCGAAAACGTCTCGCCGAGATACGAGTTGCGGACTTCAAAAAAGAATGAAATCCGGCCGAATGTCGCAACAAAGCGCAGTGTGGAGAGTCCTTTACCCGGAGAACCTTCGACCAAGCGAGGAAGAATGCCGACATCGACATTGAAGGATTCCGGCAGAAAACGGAAAATTCCGGAGAAGAGTTTGCGTCAAATGAAACAGCAAATTGGCAGCAGCAGCAGCTCGGAGGTTTCGTTCCAGGAAGTTTTTATTAGGGAGGCTGAATTTTTTGGGTTAATTAACAGAAGAATCCAGGTGTATTGGAGCCTGGACAAGCTTTGGTATACTGGGTTGGTTAAGCGCTATGATCCGACAAATAAACTACATCATGTTGTTTATGACGATGGCGAAGAAGAATGGGTTTCGCTGGAGCGGGATAAGTTCAAGATTCAAATACTCGTTCCTGGTGAATTTTCAACGATACCCAATAGCGGTATTGGGCAGAGTAAGTGTGATGATTTGGACAATAGAAGTATAGAGCATACTAAGCAAGGTAACATTGAATGTTTGCAGCAAGTTAGTACTGATTGTTTACAAAAGATTGGTACTGATAGTTCACAGAAGAAGACTAGTAGAAGGAAGGTTTTGAGAGAAGAGCAGAAGGGTGGTATGCATGCTATTGAGAATTCGCAGAAGAAAACTACTAGAAATAATCTTCTGAAAGAGGAGCAGAAGAAGGGTGGTATTGATGTGTCAGAGAAGCAAAATTCTAAGCGGGGGAAACAGTTTCATGGTATTGATGGTGGTGGAATTCAGCACGCCAGGTCTTCTCAGGATATCATTCCGTCTCATGGTATTGCTGTTAGTGGGAGTCAGCGTACCAGGAGGTCTATACATATCAGTCAGGAAGTTGCAACATCAAATGAGGATAGGAAGAGCCCAACTGCTAGTGTATCCAACCATTCTAGCAGTGGTGCCGAGGTTAAACCATCAAACGAGGAAAGGAAGAGCCCAACTGCTAGTGTATCCAACCATTCTATCAATGGTGCTGAGGATGGGGCTACTGGCTCCCGTAAGAGTTCATCTATGAACGTTTACACTCGCAGGAGTCGCCCCAAATCGAGTGTCAGGAACATTGGGGCTTCTTTCTCTTCTTGCACTAATTTGGGTTCCCACAAGGTTGCTGGGAATGCTTACGTTTATAAGCGCCCTAAGAATTCAATCCATAGAGTGGATGATTCAAGCACACGGCCTTCTAGCAATGGAGCGGGGGAGACTTGTATTTGTAGCAGGGGAAATGAGCAGGCTGCCATTGGGGAATTGGGGGATCCCAGTGATATCGAGTTAGAGAAGGTGCCCATGAATGCAGAAGTTCACAATTGCCCCGAGAACTTGAAGACTAACATCCATAATTCTCCTGGAGTGGGGGAGACCTGTATCGGTAGCAGGGGAGATGAGCATACTGCCATTGGAGCTTCAACATTAGCGGATGGCGGTGCTATGGAGTTAGAGAAGGGGCTCGTGAATGCAGAATTCCAAAATTTCTCTCAGAACTTTATTAGTAACATCGACAATGCTAGTGGAGTGGGGGAGACTTGTATGGGTAGCAGGGTAGATGGGCATGCAGGCATTGGAGCTTTGGCATTAGCGGATCACAATGATATCGATTTAGAGAAGGTGCTCGTGAATCCAGAATTCGAATTTTGCCCTCAGAACTTGAAGACTAACATCGATAATGCTGGTGGAGTGGGAGAGACATCTATGGGTAGTAGGGGAGATGGGCATGCTGCCATGGGAGCTTCGGCATTGGTGGATCGCAGGGATATGGACTTAGAGAGGGCGCCCATGAATGCAGAATTCCAAAATTGCCCTCAGAACTTGAAGACTAACATCGGCAATGCCAGTGGAGTTGGGGAGACCTGTATGGGCAGAAGGGGAGATGAGCATGCTGCCACTGGAGCTTCGGCATTGGCGGATTGCAGTGATACGGAGTTAGAGAAGGCGCCAATGAATTCAGAATTCCAAAATTTCCCTCGGAGCTTGAAGAGTAACATCGACAATGCTAGTGTTTCTACTTTCTCCAGCAGGTTTGATGATTGTACTAGAAGCAACGCAGGTCAAGAGAGTTCTTTAGAAACTGCCACATCTGCAGGTAACACAATGCCTTTTACTTATGCGCGAAAGCGTCCTCGCAAGGGCACTTCCACTGAATGCAGTGAAGTTCCTGTTAAGAGGGTCCGCACATGTAGTTTGGAGGAGACTGCTGTGTCTCACAACGCCAAGGGAAAAGAGGTCTGCAGGGGAATTCATGGTGAAAGAGAATCTGCGAATTCTAGACCATCTAGCTATGATATGATTCCAAATTACAGGTTTGATGAGGATGTATCTAATTTTGGAGACGATACATCTTGTTCCACTAATTTGAAGCATGTACCGGAAAGGTCGAATACGAGTACAGATCTCAAGGTACATATGTCTCCGCTGTATTTAAGAGAACCTTCATATTGGCAATGTATTTCATCTGTCTTGCAGTTATATAAAATGTGTCCTGTAAATATTAGTACAAGTGACGGGAAAAATATTGAATGTGCAAAATTATTGAGCTGGGAGAAACTTTTGGTATTTCTTGGTACCGTGTTTCGGTTTTTGAATGCTGGTTCCGAACCGTCAAGTTCTTTGTGCCATACTCAAATGGCATTACAGAAATTTGAAGCCGGCGTGCTTTTAAATGCTAGGAGATATACTGATTTGCCATTATGGGAATGCTTACAATCAATGATCATGAGTTCTGATGTAAAGGTTGAGCTTTTGGTTTTTGATACTATGTCAAATGCACACAAATTGTGCTTTTGGGGGACCTTCTCAGAAGTTCTATGTAATTTTAGCATGTCTCTAGCCTCACTGATGAGCTCAGCAGCAAGTCGATTTCCTGCTGAGATGTTTGGAGTTGCAAGACCTGTAAACTTAAATGGCCCTATTCAGTCAATTGCTGTTAGGTTTTCATCTCTACAGAACGGTGCATGGAGTCCCCTCATTTGCAGTTTTGAGAACCTTCACAATAGGGCAAGTGTAAACTGGAATGATTGCAAAAGAACACTAAACTGGTTTGTTTCCTCTTCCAAGACTCTTATCCAGGGAGAGTCCAGTAAAAGCAATTTAGGAAATCTATTCTGCTCTTCTCATCGCGTGGATTATAGGGGCAAAGCTTTAGTTCGTGCTGGAGCTCTTTGTAAATACAAGCAGGGCGCCGAAGTTGTAAATGTAAGTACGAGTCATGTAGTCTTTGTTTGGTCACTTCGAGTTTTTCCGAGCTTGTTCGTCTTTAGAAGTTAAGTAGAATTTGAGATATGGTTGAGCATTTTACACTCGATAAAGTACAATTAATATCATTGTTTCTTTACAGGATTTCAAAAGGAGTGTTGAAAATCAGTATTTCACATCATCGCTATTCCAAAGATTCAATAGCCAGTATGTTTCCGCTGTTTGTTTGAATCAATCAGAAAAACCTCTTGGTAGGATTGTTCAGTGCCATCAGCCTGTTCCATCCATTTGTACGACCTTTGTAGATTCTCCCAATTTTTTTCAGTATCTGCATTTGAAGTTGTTGTTTGGAAAAGCAATCCATCCAGATTGTTCGCAAAGTCATGGATCACTGTCCTCTGCGGAAGTGCCAAATAAGCCAACCAGAAAAAGAAGGCTCTCCATTCGTATGCAAGAATTGGTTTCCGAGGATGGAGATTTAGAGGCCGATAAATGGTCTGCTGCCAAACGTCTAACACTAGAGGATCATAATTCCCTCGCTGTAAATGATACCATAGCACCGTCATCTGCATTGTCTTCAGGGTTTGATGTTAATGTTACTGGAACTTCTTCAGAAGTGCTACCAATGCAAAAGAACCTGGCCCCTGTTTTCCCTATCCTAAAATTTCCAATCCTGAAATTTCAAAGACGCTCAACAGATGAGAGATCATGGCACCTTGCTGGAAATTCAGTGACTTCTTCTTCATACAAGGGAAGGACTTCAAGACATACAACTCATGTTGATTCTTTGCAATCCCGTCATACTGAGCCAGATTTAAATAAAGGCCATTTTGTTCGCGAGAACCAAAGGGAGTATAACATGCTGCAGAGTGGTGCTGCTTATGGTGGTCGTATAGAAAGTAGTCAAAGCGGGTGTTCGCTTTCAATCTCTGACAATGCAGATGGCACAATGCTGAAATCTGAAAGGCCTGCAAGACGCGGTCGACCCTCCCAACAAGACAAGAAAGAGCAGAATAAGGATGTAGGATCGGATTCTCAAAGATGTGCTACAAATATCTTGGTTTTTGGACGTGGTCAAAGCAGGAGGGAGACTGGTGCAGAAGTTGCATTGGAAGCTTTAAGCCTAAATGAATGGGTGCTAAATGTGAAGCTCCATGGGTCGACAAGATTTAGGTACAAGGCACAAGAACCAAAAATTCCCAAGGCGCATGAACTAAGGCTTCCCAAAGCAGGGGAACAAACATTTGGCAATCCTAATTTCCACCCTATAATTTGGACCGGTGGACAAGATTGGAATTTGGAATTTACTGAAAGAAAGCAATGGTTTCTGTTTAGGAAGATGTATGAAGAATGCTACTGCCGAAATCTCCGGGCTGCTTCTATCAAGAACATTCCAATACCAACTGTACGTGAGATAAATGTTGATAATTTGTCTACTGTTCGTATTCCTTTTGAGCGCCCCATGAACTACATCCATACAGAAGATGAAGTTAGCAGGGCTTTGTTCGGTGGTCGTGTTGTTTATGATATGAATTCTGATGATGAAGAATGGCTTGGCCGATTCAATAGTGCTGAAGCTGATTATGACACCAGAGAAAATGAAGTGTCTGAAGATACTTTTGAGGCAATTATAGATATGTTGGAAAAGGCTGCTTTCATGCAAGAGTGTGATTTGTTGACTGTAGCTGAAGCGCTTCAACTTTGTTCTGAATTTGCACCAGACGAAGTTTTGACATCAATACATGCTCATTGGCTGGGAAAAAGGGAGCAAAAAGGCACGGCGTTGATTCGAGAATTTCAGGTGGGTGACAATTTGTTGTAAAATTCTTACAATTCTTTTATGCTTTCATTTTACTTATGTGGGGTAGAATGGGAGCCTCCTGTTTGGGAATGATTAATATTATTTATTTGATATTTGGGGTTTCATTCTAACATTTGTATGCATGAATACACTTTATACTTCATACAGAGATCTCCATCCAAGCGCAGAAACCATGGTGGAAAATCGCTTAGAGGGAAGACATTTAGAGGTCAACACAGTGGGAAGTCTTTCATTGGGCAACCTTATGTGAGAAATTGGGAAGCTGGAACGTCCACTGGTAAGTTGGTTTCTACTTCACTATTGTCATATGTAAAGAAAAACAAATGGGAGATAATGTGGTCAATATTCTAGGTTGGTCTTTCTATACTTATTTTGTGCAAGAAATATGAAGTTGGAGAAGGAAAAAAAGAATATGGAACCCTTTTTCCTTATTCTTTTTTGTTTGTTTGTTTGGATAGAAATGCAGCAGCAATTTAATGGAATAACTTCAGGCAGTGAAGGTTCCTCTGATGTTGTAGGTATGATGCAAAACATGCAGCAGCAATTTAATGGAATAACTTCAGGCAGTGAAGGATCCTCTGATGTTGTAGGCATGATGCAAAACATGCAGCAGCAATTTAATGGAATAACTTCAGGCAGTGAAGGTTCCTCTGATGTTGGTATGATGCAAAATTTACCCCTTCCAATATTAAATCCTTACTCTCTTTTATCAGAGAACACTTCTTACTAGCATATTGTCCATATCAAAGAACACCTCTTACTAGTAAATGAAACTGTTCCTTCATATTTGTTAATTATTACTTTTCCTATGCTTATGCAGGTCTTTACTTACATGCAAAGGTTGAAGAAGCTGCACGTGCTGCAGGGGAAAGGGTTGAAGAAGCTATGGAGGCTGCACGTGCTGCAAGGGAAATTGCTGCAGCAAAACGTCAAAGAGTTCATTGCCTAGTTCAGAATGCAGATATGAAAATATATAAAGCTGTGGTAGCTACAAGGAATGCCGAGACAATCAGAGAAGTAGAACAAGCAAGGTTCTTGCGTTGTCAGACTCGTGAGCAATTTCCTACTGATAGCAGGATTATCGAAAATGTCAATGGATCTGGATTATCATTATAGTTTGCAAGGTTGGCATGCTTTGCTTTCAAGATGTTTCAAATACACTCACTGCATTTAAGAGTTTTGGAGGTGACAATTGAATTATTGGATTGCAAGAATCCAAAGTTCATTCCATGTTGAATATCCTAATGGATAGGAAATTGGCAGTCCCTTTCAAGTAAAGAAGTTAGTTCAACATGATACTCTACTGCCACGAGACTGCACAGTTCGAAAGGTCCAAGAAGAGGCAAACAACATAAATTCCGCCTCATTTTAATTTTTTTTGCCATATTCTACTTGATTTTTGAGCCAGGTTCTCATTTTTGTTCCTCAAATTCGGTTCAAATATGTGTTTGTCAACCCTTGCAATTTATATAAAAGTCGTTATGGGTACATTCTAGCATGTTCACACTGTACTCTTATTTTTGGCTTGCCTGTGAACGTAGCTTGTACAATTATTCTGATTGTGGATGGTGTATATTACAATGCTCAATTATTGTGACTGTCGATGGTGTATATTACAATGCTCAAGGGACACTTACTTATTGACCATGGTACTGTCTTGATATTCTCTTCTTCTGACTGCTTCCACTTTGAACAATTTCTAAATGTAACTTTTGAGCATCTGCCTATGATTTTGACTAGAGGACATATTGTTACTTGAATGCATCAACTGATCATTTACTTTGCAAGCATGATGGGAGAAGCAACTCAGGACAGTATTTGAGTGTGTCTTAAGCAACTAATTTTCTGTTCAACAAAATAATATCACTGTTCTATACCAGCACTATACATTATCCTAATTACAACCTAATCTGAATAGGAGAGACGATAATGGGGAAGTGCCATTAAGAGATGTTGAACACACTCATATTTTGGAAAGTGGTTTAGTCATGATGATAATGGGGAAGTGCCATTAAGAGATGATGAACACACTCATATTTTGGAAAGTGGTTTAGTCAAGTGGTTTAGTCATTAAGAGATGATGAACACACTCATATTTTGGAAAGTGGTTTAGTCATGGAAATCAATTTTGTGAGGTTAAACACTTTCTGTCACAAATATAAACTATGAAGATTTGAATTTTTAGGTTGTTTGTATAAATCAATTTTATGAGGTTAAACACTTCCTGTCACAAATATAAACTATGAAGATTTGAATTTTTAGGTTGTTTGTATAGCTGTAAAGTCAATATTAGCTGTCATTGCAGGTTTGAGGTGTTGTATCTTGAACATGGTTTGGAGTTTTAATGAATTTGAAATTTTCTGTTTCTGTTTTAATGTTTATTAGAACTGTAATTTTGGGAATACAATTGTATTCAACATTCTTAATATTTTTATTATAATTGAATTGTGTTTAATGTTTACAATTACATCAATTCAAAATGATTCTGGTCTAATTACATTATTTTGTAATAGGAAAAAAATAATTTTATAAAACATTTATTATTAATTTATATATTATAATGTTATTCAAACTTTTAAAAAATGATATAAATAACTCTATATTCAATCAAATTAATAATTTAACCATTTAAACTATAATAAACATAAATCTATGTATATTGAAAAAAACAAATAAAAGTTTTAAAATATCTATTTTTTTCTACCTAATACAAGGTTCTAAAATGTTGGGTTTTTCTACCTAATACTTTGAGGGAATAAACCAATAAAAGTTTTAAAATATCTATTTTTTTCTACCTAATACAATGTTCTAAAATGTTGGGTTTTTCTCCCTGTTACTTTGAGGGAATAATTGTTCAAAGCATAACTACTTTTTCATTGGGTTTTTCTACCTAATACACTTCGAGGGAATAATTGTTCAAAGCATAACTACTTTTTCATTGTGAAAGTGTGTCCTCTTAGAATGAAGTCTTGTAAGGCCAAGGAATAATAGTCAACCATAACTACTTTTTCATTGTGAAAATACAGTTTTTAACCAAACAATGGCCACCCATTATATTGGTGGCACAAATAAGTATTGTTTATTTGCATCTAAAGTTGCGCGTGTGATTTAGGTTTGGAGCTTAGCTTGTTGACCTCGTGATGCGCATAAGATTTATGTTTGTACCAAAATTCTGATGGTACACATATACCATCATGAAAAAGGAATTACATAAACCTTTTCTTTTATTTTAGAGTGTTTAAGATTTTGGCAATTTTGTCCTTCAACGTAGAAAGGTCTCTTTGCAGAAGCCTTCCAGTGGGAATGTTAGTTTAAAAATTTTTCATAGAAAACTGAATAAGGAAAAAAAAAAATATTATATTTAATTAATTACAAAAGTTTTTATATTAAAAATATAAATGTCAATTTTGGAAGGCCTTCTTTAATTAGGATTATTATTTAGATAATGTATTATAATGATGATGATGATGATGATAATTAACGTTCACTAAGACCTAATTGGTCTATCGGACTTTGAGAGGGTAAGTGATTACTTGTGATTTTTTAGAATTTTGTTTTTGTGCTCGAAAAGCATTAAGAGAAGCTTTCCAAGATCACCATACTTTTGTTGAGTTAATAGGTTAGGAAGGTTGGTAGTGTGATCAATATTTTGAAAATGAGATCTAATATGGGTATAGGCTGAACAATCTAAGAGAAAGTGCTTTTCATCTTCAACCTTCTTAGTGTCACAAAGGTGACACATTCTTTCATCCCATGGCGTTTTAGGAATTGACCAACACTCAGTTTCACTATGGAGCTCGTGAGAATTTGTTCTTATCTTAGCAATGCTTATTTTTTTCTTTACACTTGGCAAAACAGATAGATAATTTTGATCTTCTAGATTATGGTTGATTACATCTTTATAATACCTTAATTTTCTTTTTTCCTCTAACTCTTTATCACACCACATTTTTTC
>JASDQU010586007.1:18973-29594 GCA_032191745.1 Picea mariana | reverse complement strand
TTGATAGATCTAGGTGCTAGAGAGCTTTATTTATGGTGCAACTCTAAAGATAATTAAGGTAAAGGAAGTTGAACAGGACGAGTTTAGCTACGTGGAAATGGATTCCGGATCCAAGCAAAAGGTTGGAGGAAAGGTTACAGACTGTAGCATTAACCTAGGAAATTTTTTCACGAAGGACAACTTGTACGTCACGATATTAGGATATTATGACATCGTAATTGGTATGGATTGGTTTAAATTGCATGAGGTGATACTCAATTGTAAGAAAAAATGGTTGAGTTTGATCGATGATGAGGGACAGAGATGAGTGATTGTAGGAAGAAATCAGGGAGTTTTCCTAAGGTTTATCTCCTCCCTATAGATACGGAAGAGCATGTGCAAGGGATGCAATATATATGTAATCTCGACGTTGAATGAAAAGGGCCTGGCAAAAGGACTATAAAACCTTTTGGTAGTATAAGAGTTTGCAAACGTATTCTTAGAGGAGTTACCAGGGTTGCTTCCTYGGAGGGAATTGGAATTTACCATCGACTTGCAACCTAGAACTGAACTGATAGTAAGAATGCCTTATCGGATGTTGACCCCTAGGTTACAATAGTTGAAAATGAAATTGAAGGAGTTGATGGACCTAGGACTTATATGTCCAAGTGTGTCACCTTGGGGTGCACCTGTTATTTTCATCCAAAAGAAGGATGGGTCATGGAGACTTTGCATTGACTACCGTCAATTGAACAAGGCAACGATCAAGAACCAATATTCGCTTCCAAGAATAGACAATTTGTTTGATCAAATGAAGGGCACAAAGGTGTTTTCGAAGATCAAATTGAGATCAGGGTATCACCGATTACGAATTAAGGAGGAAGACATTCCTAAGACCACATTCAATATGAGGTTTGGACATTACGAGTTTATCGTGTTACCATTTGGACTGACAAACACCCCAGGGGTATTCATGATCTTAATGAATGGTGTGTTCCACGAATACTTAGACAAGTTTGTTCAAGTATTCATTGACAATATTTTGATATATTCTTGAACGGTGGAAGAACATGATGAACATTTGTGCTTGGTACTACAATATTTACGAGAGAACAAATTATACGGGAAACTGTCGAAATGATCTTTTTACCAATCGAGGATTCATTACTTAGGGCATGTTATCTCCGGAAAAGGTATCATTGTGGATCCAACAAAGGTAGAGGATATTATGGAATGGCCTGCGCCGACAAACATACCAGAAGTATGTATCTTCATGGGTTTAGCTGGATACTATAAATGGTTCATCGAAGGTTTTTCAAAGATAGAAAATTCGATTACGAAATTGCAAAAGAAAAACAAGAAGTTTGTTTGGATCGAGAAATGCGCGGAATAATTTCGAAGGCTGAAGGATCTGTTGACGACAACGCTGATACTAAAATTTCATAACATGGACAAGGACTTCTTGGTATGCACAGTCGCGTCCAAGGAAGGCTTAGGCAGAGTCTTGATGCAAGACAATTGAGTGATCGCTTACATCTCAAGAAAGTTAAAAAATCATGAGGATAACTACACGATGCATGATTTGGAGTTATTGGCAATTTTGTATGCCTTGAGAGTATGGCGACACTACCTGATTGGACAAAAATTCGAACTAAAAATGGACCACTATGGTTTACAACACATTTTTACGCAAAGTGACTTGAACGCACGACAAAGGTGTTGGTTAGAACTGCTTAGCGAGTATGATTTTGAGATTACCTACATAAAAGGAACAATGAACAAAGTGGCAGATGTGTTGAGTTAGAGACTGCACATATTTTCGGTGATACCTCTTCAGACGAATATTCGTGAAAAGATTCTAACTATACAACACGACTATGACTAGTATAAGGAGGTTAAGGAATTTATCGGACAAGACACCATGTTGGTAACAAAATTTGAGGGATTTATCGTGGACAACAACATATTAATGAGATATAATAACTGATTTATGTACCACCCAACGCCGAGTTGATAAGTTTGATCTTAAACAAGGCTCATAGAGTAGTGTACATGGCTCATCCAGGAGTCACGAAGATGAGGGCAGACCTTAAACCCTTATTCTTTTGGAAATGAATGAAGGCATACATAGTTAACTACGTGGTGGCATGTCTACAATGTCAGCAAGTGAAGGATGAACATAGACATATGACATGATTACTACAGCCACACACTATTCCTAAATCAAAATGGGAGGTCATTCTGATGGAATTCATTGTTGGATTGACGCTGACGACAAGGAGGCACAGATCAATTTTCGTGGTAGTTGACACTTTGACAAAGAGTGCACATTTCATCTCGGTGCGTATGACGTATCAGGCGCCAGAAATAGCTAGAGTTTTTATTAGAGAGATAGTGATATTGCATGGCGTGCCTAAGAGAATCATATATGATCGAGGATTAGGTTTAGAAGATGATTTTGGACTAGTTTCCAAGAGGCCTTGGGAACCCAACTTAACTTTAGTACTGCTTATCACCCAAAGATAGACGGGCAGACAAAAATAATGAACCAAATCTTGGAAGATATGTTGTGTATGTACATGATGGACCAACATAAGCGTTGGGAGGAGTTCTTTCCACTGGTAGAGTTTGCATACAACAACAACTATCAAAGCACCATTAATATGGCACCATTTGATTTTCTGTACGGGTGACCGTGTCAGATGCCTTTGAGTTGGGATCGACTTGAGGATAGGGTCTTGCTAGGACCAGAAGCAATCCAAGAAATGGAATAACAAATCCAAACATTAGGACAAAGGATCAAATAATCACAAGATCGACAGAAGATCTATGTTGATGTGCATCGCGTTGATCGTAGTTACGAAGTTGGTGATCGAGTCTTCTTGCGGGTTAAACCGCATAAGAGTTCAATCAAGTTTGGAAAGGGTGATAAAATCTATCCTAGGTTTGTGGGACCTTTCAAAGTTGTGGAAAGGAAGGGGCCCATGGCCTATTGACTAGCCTTGCCTGATTCTTTGAGGCGCATGCACGATGTTTTTCATGTATCTGTTTTTAGATATTATGTTAGTGATCCTACACATGTGATTGACATGAGTTATTTGAAAGTATTGGATGAGGGTGCACTCACGGCAAAGGCAATCCACATTTTGGACCATCACATTCGACAACTACAACGTCGAACAATCGACCAGGTCAAGGTCCAGTGGGAAAATTATAATACACACTCAACTACCTGGGAGGACGCATATGATATGCACCAAAAGTTTCCATTTTTGTTTGATAGCTAGACATTTAGATCTTATCAAATACTTTATTTACTGCACTTATATACTGTGAAACTTCGGGACGAATTTTAAAACAAGATGGGGTGTACATCACATCCCTCTCTTGCGCACACATAATTTTCCTTATTCTTTGAGGACACTTACATGCAAGTGATCTGGTTCATTATATGATTGTCTGTTTTGCTTATGGATTATGATGATGAGGTTGTGGATTATGATGTTATGTTATTTGATATCTATGTGTAGATAGGTGATATTGATGGGTTTCTCCTGAGTGTACAAGACACTTGACAAATTGAGGATGTCGATGGCTTCGGTGGACCACCTTGGACACCATATCGAGTCAGGGAGTGGACTGTATATGGTTTGGGTATTTTTTTTTATGCATATGTGACATATGATCAGGTATACTATGATGTTGTTTATGGATCGTTGACATGTTTTGTTGATGGATGCAGACTTGCGATTGTTTTCTAATCAGACTCACATTAGGAGTAAAGGGGCCATGCACAACAATTAGATATATTGAGGGAGAGGTGTGGCAGCAGCCCTGCCACAACCTACTAGCACTCCCACCGTGGCTCGAATTGTAGGTTAACGATTACCTAGTTCGAGAGATCCACGATATCGTGAGGGCATACTGAGACAATTGCTTATGAAGATTCAAAGGGACACACAATAAGGAAAGGTCCTTATTCCTTAGAGACCCTTAGTCTCTCACAAGGTTGCCTGATGGAGTATTTACCCCAAGTGTTGGACAAATACCAAAATCAGTCAAAGGCAAGTGGCACCCTTGGAGCACGTAGTGCATCTTGAAGGGAATGTTGCATAAATAGAACACGAATAAAAGAGAGTGGCACCCTTGGAGCACGTAGTGTGTCTTGAAGGGCATGTGAACCTAGGTGCCTAGAAAACAAAATTGTTTTGACGTGATCGTCCTTAAAAAAATTATTAAATGAGAATTTTTGTAATTGTAAAATCCCATTAAGAATTCTAAGCCCAGTTAAAAATTAAGCCTAAGTCTAAATAGGGTAAGAAGACAAAAAAAAACTAAAAAATAAATTAATAAAAGGGGGATGAAGAAAAATCAAGTCAAGAATTTAAAAGAGAAATATTTATCTAAAGATTTAATTACTGATTATGTGCAAGACATGCTAAATTGGAACTTAGACAAGAAGGGAAATGAATGTAAAAAGGAATGTGGAAACATAGAAAGGAATCTGGTCTAGTCTAACTAAATAACTTTGCTAAATAAAACACAACTAAGTTTTAGAAAGACGTCATTCATGAAAAGGAATTAGAGGGAATAAAGGAACAACAAGGAGGGATTTTAGGATGGGTGAGGGAAATTGACATTTAATTTAATTAAATAAATGAATTTATGGTGCAATTAAGGGATCGGGTGACAAGTGTATGGGTGAGAGTATTTCCTACTTAATTTTTAACAAAAATAATTTAACGTTCAATTGGCAAGTGTTCATTAAGAAGAACTATATAAAATTAATGGCGGAGAAGAGGAATGGATCACGACTGGTATGCGTAAAGTTATGCTGTCGAAATTTCTTTTCTGATTTTTCTTGTGGGAGTTGGGATACCCAATTCGAAAAGAGAGTGGTAGCTCAACCTTGCAAGGCGAGCTGAGAGCTAGAGTTTCTGGTTGTGTTGTGCGTGGCCCCTTTGCGACTCGGGGGGCTATGGGGGAAGAAGAGTACCCATAGCATTGGTTGGGAGGTACCGGTGAGGTATCGACGATTAACAAGTGGGAGAAAGGAGGATCACCAACAGCCAAAGAACATCAACAAATCCATCAGTCAGTTACAATACACATGTTTAAATTTGCAGTTGTAAATTAGTTAAATTTTTTTGTATATGGATTTATATGTTGATGGAATTTGTAATGGATTTCTGATATTAGTTGGGCAAGTTTTCTTGATGTGTTTATCTTGGAATAAATTTAGATGGATTGTCGTCTTTTATTATTAGAATTTTCAATCGTTTTCTCCCTTCCCCAACCCTTGCTCTGAGAGTAAGGACTGTAATCCTTGATCGATTTTTTGTTCTCTCCTTGACGAACCCATGATCTTAATTTAAAGGATTGGTTCTATGACCTTTTTATTTTCAAATTCTTTGTGTTGATGAAAGGGGCATGGCTTTGTGCCCTCTTTCTTGCTTAGATTTTACATCTCATTTTTATCTCTGCACCTTAGTGTTTTTACACAACAAATTTTGTGCTTCCATCCAATGATTTTGGGGTGTCACTGCCAGTTGTCCAAAACGTTTTATTTTACCCAGCAATATTCATTTTTGTTTGCTCAATGAATACACTCCTTGTACATCGAAAATGCCCCCTCAGTGCTCCGCGTTAATTTTTATTTTACCGAGCAATTTCATTTTTATTTTCTTAGCGAATACACTTCCCTAAACAACGAAAATACCCCCTCAGTGCTCTGCGTTCATTGCTTATTTTACCCAACTAATTTCGTTTTTGTGTGCTCAGCGAATACACTTCTTGTACAGTGAAAATACCCCCTCAGTGCTCTATGTTCATTGTTATTTCTCCGAGCATCCCTTGTCACTTGAAATTCTACCCTCTGGATTTGTAAAATCGTAGGCCCATTTTTCATGGCTTTCCATTGTGGGGAATGTGCCCAACATTTTTTTGTCACTTCATTTTCTTGCCCAATGAAAACCAAAAATAAATAAATAAACGTTCCGGTTCTCTGCAAATTCGTGAGAGCTCACAACTAATTTCGCTCAACAAAATCGCATTACATCTCTGTGTTTCTCAACAAATTACCTCTTTCCCAACGAACAACCATCTTCTTCTGCAATTTCGTGGAGCTCACAACTATTTTTTCTTCTGCAAAATCATAGTTATATCTTGACGTTTGCATTAATTCTCAGCGAATATTTCTTTCCCAGGGAACAACCCTTCCTTTGCAAATTCATGGAGCTCACATCTATTTTTCTTCTGCAAAATCACAGTTATATCTATGCGTTTTGCATTAATTTTTAGCGAATATTTCTTTCCCAGTGATCAAACCCGCCTTTGCAAATTCGTGGAGCTCACAACTATTTTTCTTCTACAAAATCACAGTTATATCTTTGTGTTTTGCATTAATTCTCAGCGAATATTTCTTTCCCAGCAAACAACCCTTCCTTTGCAAATTCGTGGAGCTCACAACTATTTTCCCTTTGCAAATTCACAGTTATATCTCTGTGTTTTGCATTAATTCTCGGTGAATTGTTCTTTCCCAATGAACAACAAACCTTCCTCTGCAAATTCGTGGAGCTCACAAATATTTTCCCTCTACAAAATCACAGTTATTTCTCTTCATTTTGCATTAATTCTCAATGAATTATTCCTTCCCAACGAACCCCTTTTCCTTCTCATCGTTGGTGCCATCTATTTAATTTGGCTAAGGTGCGTAATTGACATCGTTTTTGTTTTTTTTTAATTGTTCAATTTAGACGCCTTTAATTGTTCTATTAGATTCAATTATTGTATGTAATTAGCTATGTTGATATATGGTTGATTTTTTTTTGGGTGATGAGCCTCCAACCGTAAATTATATTCATATTTATAAATTTTAAGATTATGGGACTTGTATTTCAAATGGTAAAATGGTATCTTTATTTATTCAAAATTTGTACTATTGATTTATGGTTATACATTCTTCAACACAATGGTTCTCGTATTCATTCCTTTTTATTTTCTGATGCTATGTGGCTTGGTCAATCCACCTTTATCACATAATTTAGTTAGTCTTTCAATGTAATAACATATTACATAACAAAATGCGATGATTGATAACTTGTTGGGCCATGTACAATATTGCTTAGAATAATAATTTAAAGTTTGACCATAATGTATGATGTTAATGTATGATAAGCGTTGGGAATTCATTGCACCACGAATAATGTGTAGTGGCTCTTGCGCAATGACCTTTCAGTGTCGATGAATGACTAGTTAAATAAATAGAACTGTTGCGCGCACTGATTTTTAAATATAATGTATGTTGTGTATATAGTAGACCTCTTGCGCACAACGAAAATATGATGTATGGAGCATTTGTTTAGTCATAGAACTGCTTGCGTTATGAAAAGTTGTCTAAATGTTGATTTAACATCTATTTTCTTGTGCCTTTAAATTGCCAATGATAGATGGATTAATAACTAGATTACCTTGCCCCCTTGAATATCGATATTGTTAGATTGAATTGGAATTTGGATACTATTATGCCTTTAAGTATTGTCGATTTATTATTAATTTATTAATTCTCTTCTCTGGCGGCTTGTGAAATAAAGTTGATATCTCATGAGTCTTGAATGGTTGATGTGTAAAAGATGGATTAATTTTATAGAGTGCTTGCCCACAATTCAATAATGTGATGTAGGACTAGTTGAGTAGTTAGACTCCTTGAGTGCACTAAAATATAATGTAATGTATGGTTTTAGATTTTAGTTTTCATGCACGAAATGACATTTATTAAGACGGATGTTTGTTATTGTAAGTGGGATTTGCACCACAAACATAAAAGATATTTCTTTTGCGCCTTGGAGTTAATGTGGTCTATGTTGTGTTATGCAGATGATTACTCGCGCGCCATGTTAAATTGTGGATTAGGATTGATGGACTGATGAATTTTATTTTGTTGATGTTGTCGTTTTAGCATAGTTAGTTTGGACTTGATTGTGTTAATTGGATGTAGACACCTCCTTGTTCCTAAGAACAGTCGCCAGCCCTAAGACCTTAAATGGTTAAAATCGATTGGAACCTGGGCTTGAGCATTGCTTATGTGTCTTGGAGGTCCTAACCTTACAAGGTAGGTTGGGCAGGTAGTATCTTATGTCATTATTATGATTATCCTTATGATCCTTAAGTTATTGTTATGATATCTCTTGTTATCCTAGTGCTATCTGATGATTATAGATGAGTTGAGTAGTTTATGATTCGTATTGTTATACGTCATTACTATTTGTATGAATGCAATGATTATGGGATGTTAATTAATTTGTTAATACGTTAATATGCGTGTCATGGTTCATGATGATGATTTTTCAGCATTGTGTCATGATTGATTGTTAATGCATTAATATTGTTTCGTTAATATATGTGAATCATGTGTTGATGATGTTGCTATTAATTGTGATGTTTTAAATTTCCTAACGAAAAAAAAAATTACTTGTTGTACGTCGTTTTTGTTGTCATAATGGTGGGGGCGTTACAGGTAGACCTATACTAGGAACAACTATAATGATCTCCTTTTGTATATAATGTGAAAATATTGATATGGTTTTTTCACCGAGAGGTGCTCTATAACCAAATATGAAGGAGATGTTGTCACATACATAACAAAAATTAACAAGAATAAAAACACTTATATTAAAAAATTAAAAAAATTCAAGTCAACTTTAGAGTAGAAAAAATACAAGTTGGATTTAGAGTAAAAAACTTTATATTTATATTAGTTGAACAGGTTTACAAGAATAAATCAATTCACTTTGAATTCACATTAATATAATCGTTCTATCTCTTTCAATCTAGCGAGATAATCAAAGATGGTGCACTGCGGGATGAGAACGAGAGAGTGGTGAAAATATTGCCCTACACCATTATTTTAATTTTAATATGTGTTTTACACAATTTGAATTTGCATATCTCGAACTCCCTGTTTTGAATTTTATGGGAGAATATAGCAATCACAGTCACTTTGAACAATCATAATCACTTTTAAATTTTTCATTCTAGAAAAGGATCAAACCTTCTTCAGAGCTTTCATGTAAGTGTAGGCTCCACTAGTATTCTCTTCTGAAGGATTTATGTTTTTTGTGCAGTTGAATTTGTATTGAAATTTTGACTCCGAAAATATCTTTGATCTCCTCTATGGAGGTCCTTGCTCTAATTTGTGAATTTTCAAGGATTTGATTAAGCCCCACATAAGGTAGATTTAGGAAAAAAATTAGAGTGTTTTTTTCCATGGTTTAAAAATACATGTATATTTTTTTTGGTTTCTAGTTAAAAGGTTAATCTTCCACATGTCTAAAATGATTTTTATGCATTTGAGGGTTTGATTGAATCCATTGCTCCAATTTTGAAAAGAAACCAAAAAAATTTAGAGACAAGCTACATCTTACTCTAATATACATTATTAATTTTTTTTTATAAAAAATCATATTCATAAATTATTCAATTTATTTTATGTTTATCATTGGAGATATCTCATGCACTTGCCCTCAAGATTGCACCTCGAGTGCGACTAATAACCAAACTTATGTACATATGTTATTGGTATTAATTTACTATATATATTTACTAGCACAACCACATTATAGAGGTGGTTAATAAACATCGAGATCCTATCAATTATTTTATAATAAACTTGTAAAATCAAGGTTTCATATTAAAGTTAAGGCCATTAGTGTTTAATCTAAAACAATAATGATTTTAAATCTAATATGAAACCCTAATCTTACCTATTTATTATAAAATAATTGATATGACTCATAGATATTTATCAACTACTTTTATAATATGATTGTATTAATTTTGATAAAACAATTATTTCTTTATAATATATTATATATATGCAATTTTTACATATTATAATTATATATTATATTTACAATTTAATTTATACCTTAACCTTAATAATTAATATAACCCTAACACTAATATTTGGTTCCAACATTCCATATGCTTAGTTTTTAGTTTTTCTTTTATATAAAGCAGATATATGATAACTACTATGAAATAAATTATATGCAGTCATATACTTGATGTCCAACCTGTGAATATTGAAGAATAACAATGACTTGGTGGATGCGTTTGCATCATTGTCATAGGCAAACAAATTGAAACAAAAGTCAAATTGGTTCCAACATTTCATTGCCATCTTTTAGTTTTGTTTTTATATAATACCTATTATTGAAATAAATTAATTCCCTCCAATTTTGAATTTCGTATATGAAACAATTCTTCAGTTCTAAAGTTCAATAAATTTATTATCCATACTTCTTCTATAGATTGTGACCTAGTTTGCATCGACTAAACTCTCACATATGGCTAATGTTACAAGTAGGAGGAGGTGGTCCAAAGTCTAAACTATGTTGGCAAAGTGGTTCAAGCTTGGTGTGAAAATTTCCATTAACATTAAAATATTGTGGCTCGATTTGTCTTTCTGTTGCAGTGGCTGATGTTACAAGCATGAGCAGGCAGTCCAGAGTCTAAACTCTGTTGGAAAAATCAATTGATGTATCGACTTAGTATGGAAATTTCCATTAACAACATTAAAATATTGTGGCTCGATTTGTCTTTTTGTTGCAGTGGTGTTATTGGAGAATTGATATGTTGTAGT
>JASDQU010586006.1:53319-65266 GCA_032191745.1 Picea mariana | reverse complement strand
AAAATACTGAAATAAACTAAAACTAAAATGAAAGAAGCTAAGAAAATGACACACCATCCACACAATGAACACAAGATGTACGCTATGAAAAACCAAACTACAAGGTGAGGCCTATGCCTTGCTCTTTTCTTATCAGTTACAAAATGAAATCCAATCTTCCACCACATCTGAAGAGATAAGAAAAAATAAAGGCAATGGTGAACCTTACCCTTTAATTGGTCATTAACCGATAAAAAAAAGAGAAAGACAATGGTGAGCCTTACCCTTTAATTGGTCATTGGCTTCTCTAGAGGATTGGGAATGGGGTGAGAGTTTGGATTGGTTCAAATCCTTGGTTTGGCAATGGTGATGGCCACAAGTTATCTAAAAGAATGTTTGGGAACCTCCATAGGAATGGTTACTTCTTTGTTAATCAAGTAACATATTAAGAATCAACAACTATCTGGAGACAAGAGTGGAAAATGACTAGCATGCTAGGGTTGGAAGGTACAAATGTTATTGATTGGGAGATATATATACCAACTCTTAGATCTAACCATGTGAGAATCAGATATGCTCAGGGTGAGTTTCTTTGGGAGAAAATTCCTATAAGAGGGATTTATACTCCCAAAACCAGTTATTATACTTTAAAGGTTAGGTTAAGGGGTGGGAAATTTAGTTTAGTCGTGGAAAATTCTTTGGAAGTTCAAATGCCCATTAAAATCTTGAATTTTCATGTGGCTATCCCTTGAAAACAAGGCACTTACTTGGGATAACTTACCAAAAATAGGCAAACAAGATCCTAGTTGGTGCATTTTGTGTAAGGAATTTGATGAGTCAATCATTCAATTGTTTATGTTCTATCCTTTCACTCTACAAGTCTAGAAATAATTAGAGGCTATTATAGGCTTAAGGAAGGCTCGGGGGAGGAATCTTAAGTGATGATGGTTTGAAATAGTGGTACAATAATCTTGATGTGAAATTTTTTAAAGCTGTACATTGATTATTGAGCGGGGAATCTGACTAGCTCGTGACACTTAGATTTTCAGAGGTAGATTTGTTCCACCAATACAATGTGTTGTTTAGAGCATGTTCATTCTTGAAGGTTTTGAGCATACGACTAAATAGAAGCCACACAAACATATTACGATGAAACAAATTAACAAAAGTGGAACATGGCATCTTTTGATGGGGCTTGCCAAGGGGATCATCCACTATGTGGTGCAGGAGTTGTTATCTACTTTCATGATGATAAAGTTTAAAAATGATATGGGTAAGGGAACTGATAATTTTACGGAGCTTATGGCTTCAAATCTTGTGTTAATGTTATTTGCTAAGAAGGATGCACATGTTCTTCAAATTTTTGGTGACTCCCTCATTGTTATTAATTGGGTGAATGAGGTAAATACATTGGACAATTTCATCTATTGGACAATTTCATCTTGAGACCCATTTTTTTTAGGAGATACGACTTGCCCAATCAACCTTTAACACTTTATTTTCATCATGTGTACAAATAAAGGATTGTGGATGATGATGGTATTTCAAAAGCTATATTGCAATTGGATGTTAGGATTTGGTACATTCATAAATAGGTGGATGATCAATCCACTCAATATTTTCATGATCATTTTGTGTATGACCTTTAATGTTTAAATAGTCTCCCTCTATCTAATATTATAAGTATCTTTGATATTTGTTTTTTTAGATCCGTGTGAATTTCAATGTATTTTTTCTTTTACCTTGGTTTAATATTTTTTAAGATATTTTATCTATGATATAATTTTTAATAAGGAAATTTTTGGAAATGTGAAGTCATATTTACATAATGTAATTTTGTTTGTATATAATAAAATTATAATTTTTTTAAATAAAAAAATTGTTTATATATAATAAAATTATGATTCTTTTAAATAAAAAAATACGAATTTTGTCCACACCAAACAAATTTTGATAGTTTCATTGAAAAGATAGTAAAAAAATTACTTGCTATTTCTTTCTTGCTTGGACTGATAGAGGACTCCTAGATAGTTGGCTTCTTCATGCTTACTACTCCTAGAACTGGAAGGGATTTGAATACTTCGAGGTAGGAAGACAAGGTGGCTGATGAAATCAAAGTGATAAATTGTAAAGTGCCTAAAGAATGAGCTATTGTATCTGAATGAGTCTGAAACTCCAAGTTGTTAAATAAAAAGGCGATTCCATTTGCTGCTTTAAGCCATTTGATGGAAGAAGAGCCTTTCCTAGAAAGGAGCTGGTCCGCGTGGTAAGTTTATTAACATTTTGAGGAAAGGATTGGCAGATAACATATTTTTAAAAGTTGTCAATCAATTAAGTTGGCCATGAATATATTTGATCATAATTTGTATGTAAATATTATGCCATTAAAACAAGGTTAAAAATTAAATATTCAACTTTATATTTGAGTGAATAAGGTAAACAAATTTAACCTAAACTAGGTAAATAAATTTAAAGTAAACTTGAAAGTAGATAAATGTGCGAATATTTACATATATTATTATTTTTTTCCATATATTTTTATTTAAAAAACAAAAAATATAAATTAAATTATTTTATTTTTGACATACACATATTTTAAGTGAAACTAAAATATTATATTATATTAAAAAGTTGTAATTAGGCTAATTTATTAGGTGCTAAATGTTCTACTTTTTGGTTTTTTGGATGGAATTGGGCAATGTAAATGTATTTTTTGTTGTTTAAATTGCATTTATGAATGCATAAATGGATGCTTGAAAAACCACTGGGGCACTTTGATTATACAAACTTAACCACTCAAATATGTAGATCCAACCATTCCTCATTGGATTTCGGGCAAAACCAAACAGAAAAAATCGTCAGAAAAGAACCAAAAGGCAGAATGTTTAGATTACGCTAATATATTATACAAAAATATTGTTTTATAGGGCAAATTAAGAAACTCTCTGATGGTACATAGGAGAGTTTACAAAAAAAAAATTAAAGTAGTTTCCTTGATATTCAATTGAATCAAAGGAAACTTTCCAATACATATAGTGAGACAAGGTTCAAAGCCATTACAACAATATACTCATTATGAGCACACCATGTCATTTATTTAAGGGAATTGAATTTGGGTGGGGAGGATAACAATCAGTTCTCTCAACCATCCAAAGTATACCCAATTGACAAAAATATATAAAAAATAATTTTATATTTATTTCATTATAATATCTCATATTGAATTTGTAACTTATTTATATTAATTAAAAAATATAAAAAAACTATGTCTTTAACCGAACGTAAAATTAATTTCATCACCACTTTGGTATTATACTCATAAGCCATGATTTAAATATCATTGTAATAAGCCATGTAATGTTTTTAATCATACATTTATTCATATAATTGTTCGATGAACATATCGTTTCTTAATCTAATAATATTAATGACCTGGAGGGTGTTCGGCTCTGTAACTTAATACAGGGAAGAAGCTAAGATGGAACGATTGTTGGACCCAATGGATGAAGATTTTTGGAGTCAAGCTGGCATTTTCAAAACCAACGAAGAATATTGAGAAGAATTAACTTTGAAAAGATGGGTGAAGTACAAGGCATATACCTTTTTTAATGAAAATCTTCCGGACAAGGTGTTTACAGGGACCCAATTGTCAGGATTTGATTACGATGGTTTCTCAATGGACATGAGGACCATCGGGATCATTGATAAGTTATTTGAGGTGGAAGCATCGAGAGGTACTAGGGTTTCACTATTAGCAAAGTCTACACAGGAGCCTAGTTTTACTATTCCGGTGTCGGAGCCTTCAAAGGATGTAGCCGATATAGAATGTTACAGAAAGGAGGAGATTACAAGGGATACACCTGGTTTTTCGATTCCACAGGATAGTGTTTTGGTGGAGGGTAAGAAGATAGTTGATAAGGAAACAAAAACTGGAGGAAGTTCTGGAGGGTCTGTGGGTTTCGAAAGGAGGTCTTGGGAGATTAAGTCGTGGAAGCCTAGGAAACTTAGTTCGAAGATGGTGCTGGGAAGAGATGTGGGTTTACAGGAGGTTTCATATCTTTCTTTATGTGCGTTGGTTGGTCGTTTTAGTTATTGGGCGTTGTCTAAACTTGACATAAACTAGTGGGTCAAAGAAAACTGGAAACCTTTGTTGGGGTATGCTCCAGATGTTCTAGCTTTTGTCCGTGGGTGGTTTTGTTTCCAAATCAAAATGGAAACTGATGTGGAGAGGATTCTAGAAAGAGTCTGGCTCTGCGACACAGGTAGTCTAATGGTTAAAAGATGGACACATATTTTTAATCTGGAGAAATAACATATAAGGTTTCGACACTTATGGGTGTTACTGTCGGGATGCCCTATAGTTTTATGGAATTTGGAAGCATTTAAGGCAATTGGTGATTCCTTAGGTAAGTTTCTGCATATGGAGTTGAAGGCTTTGTTAGTGAAGGATAGAAGAATAGGAAAAATTCTGGTTGAAATAGACTTACATCAAGGACTGTCGGGGGAACTGGAAATCGATTGACGAGGTTTTGTTTATCTCCAGAGGCTGAATTACTGGGGGATTCCATTTAGATGCTTGGTCTACAAGGAAGTGGGAAGCTTGAAAAAATCTTGTCTTGGAAGGTATAAGAAACAGTTTGAAGCAAGCTCTTCTTTCGATACTGTTGGGGATGTGCTACTAGCTGTTTGAAGGATGTCGAGTGAAAAAGTTGACTCACTTGAAGAGGGGATTGAGGGGTTTAGAGCTTTTGGGGATTGAGTCAGAGTTGATTGTAAGTTTTCAGGAGGAGGGTTTGTCTTTGGGTAGATTTGTGGGGGTTTTGAAAGGGGAGTTTCCTTCTGTAGAGGCGATATCTGAGCTTTTAAATTCTTCAGGTCTCTTCGTTTCTAAAGATTCTAATCATCTGAACTCGAAGCAGGGGTTTTGATCGGTAGAAGGGAGTCAGGGCTCTGGAGATCAGAGTTTTCCTCTTGTTTCTGGTTTGGTTGAGCAGTCAAATAGTTTAAGTGGAAAGGTTTTCTTGGATGTAGAAGGATCATTAACTTGCTCTGAGGATGTTGGTATTGTGGATGCCCATAATGAGTTTCTTCCTCAGAATTGTCTGTTAATAGAGTTGTTCAAGATACTATAACAAATTTTCTCCCGTATTACAAAGAAGTATTGAGCTGTACTCCTCTCCAGATCTATTCGAGGGGGAGACTTCTTCGTCGTCCTTCTTAACTACAAATATGAATGTGCTGATTGAGGGAGATGTAGTTTCCAGGCATAATAAGGAGACTTTCAAATTGAAAGGAGTTGTTCTTGTAGGTTCAGAAAAAGAGTTTTCCCCTATAAAAACTAGAAGTGCGAGAAAATTGGGGAAGGAGAAGGAAACTGCTGGTACTTCAAATTTTTAGGTTTTTGAAGGTCCAATGGCACTTAGAGCACAAAAATCCCTAGTGAGGGGTAAAAAATGATTGTAGTCTCACTTAATGTTAAGGAGTGGGGGTGCTCCAAAATTCTTAGCCCTCAAACGATTGATAGAAATGATAAAACTTGATATATTTCTACTACAATAAACTATGGTTAGTGAGAACAGAGTGCAGGAGGTGATCTGGGATATTTTCACTGAGTGACTTATAAAGAATTGCATTAAATGAGAATAAATTAAAGTGCACCATTAAAGAAGGAAAATCTCAAAATGAAGAGACATAAGCATCAAATCTTAACAAAAAAAAATGATAACAGAGTTCGTCCCTAGTGGACTACGTCTCTGGGTCTTGCTCTCAAATGGGTAGGCTCTTTCATTAACTCAGCAAAAGAATTTGGCAAAATACATAAGTATACCTCATTCTGAAATCAAGCTGCAAAAATGATGCTCAGATAAGAAAACAGAGAACACCACTGAATTCCTGGCATCAAATTATCCAAAAGTCACTGTCTCCACGCCTCGATCCGACTCTGGCACTCCCAGGCCCAAGAAGAAATTCATCTCAATTTTTGTGCCCTCTCTGTAACCTACATTAATGACTGGACTGCATAAAATTATGTGCCCAAGTGGTTGTACCGTACATGCACCTTCCCCCACTGGCTGGGTGGACTCAACATTCAATAATTTTTCACGATGTTGGTTACAATGTAAGGCCATTGGCCTATTGGCTTGGGCAAAATTATTAAGGCGCATATGGGGGGAGGAGGTCTTGGGGTCAAACCCGAGGGCCTCCCCCTTTTGGGTTTATATTGTTGCAATGTATATATATAACATCTAGTTTGTTTGCTATGTTTACCGGTGGTGCTAATCCATATCCCAACGGTTAACTTTTGGCCAAGTTTAGTGTGGTCTGCTAGATTTGGCGGACCCGCCAAACTTAATATATTTTTTTTCAAATTTATCTCATGGACTATCATTGAGCGTTTCCCGCTTGCCATGTGGCATCCTCTGATTGGGCCATGTGGCGGCCTCCCATTGGGCCACATTGTCCTCTGCCAATTCATCATGCCACATCAGCACGCCATGTCAGCATATGGACCATACAGAATACCACGTGGAACGATCCGATTGGTCCATAGATCGGCCCAAAAACGCCAAAACAAGGTGACACATGGCAACCTCTGGTGTTGCCACGTCACCATGCTGACATCATGCTAACATCAGCATGAAACATGTCACCTTCTTGCTCCTTCCATGCATATTGTACGAATTTTGATGTCATCCTTACAGATGATGGTGTCAGCAGTACGGATGCTGACTCATCCCCTGCTAACTGGGCTAGGTTGACAAAACTTTGACCGCAAATATATTTCAATCCGTAACTCCATTTGATGAATCGTTTGTGTCGTTATAAATCTTGTGACGTGCTCTTCACGATCATGTTGTTTTCACTAAGTTTTGGGAAATTTTAATTTTTCCCTTTTCTCTGTCTACTGAAGCCATTCTGAGTGTCTTGAGTTGCCTCTACGAGTTCTGAGTTGTTCTTAGCCTTCTCTGGATCCTTTTTGGATCATGCCTTCCCACTGAGAGATTTTTGGACCACCAAAATATTTCATCAATCAACAAGTAAGTGAGGGAAGAGTCCCCTCACTTTGTCCTTCTCTATCCACTTTTCCTTGCTTGGATGTGTGACCTTTAAGCCTACTCGAAGATAATCAACATCACCCATGCATGAAGTCCTCATCCTCATGTCCAGGATGATATCTTCCTGTAACTCATCCAAGTACTCAGGTGTAAACTCATCAACTGAAGGTATTGAAACTTCCTCATCTTGATCCATGATCATGGGAGGCTAAAAAAGTTTCAAGTTCTCAACGTTCACAACTGAGTAAATGTGCATGTAAGGTGGAAGATCCAGACGAAAAGCATTGGTACCACTTTTCTCCAAGATAGTGAAGGGTCCATAACGAATGGGCTTAAGTTTCTTTCCTTCACCCTTCAATCTCTCCTTGTTGATGTGAATCCATACCTAGTCTCCAACCTGGAACTGATGATCAACCCTGTGCTTTTCATGTCGAGCTTTATACTATGCTTGACAATTATCCAATTGTTCCCTGATTTTTTGGTGTATCTGGTGGATCCTTTGGATTTACTTGCGGGCTCTATCCTCTGTTCGTTCTTCATTCACATCGACATCTCTCCCATACAAAAACTTCAAAGGAACCTTGGGTAGGTACCCAGAACATGTCTCAAAAGGTGAACTCTGAGTGGATGAATGTAAAGCTCAGTTTTAATCATGTTGTACATAGGGTATATGTTCATCCCATAACTTGGGATGCTTGTTGCAGTAGCCTCGAAGTAAAAGTACCATTATTCGGTTTACCACCTTTATCTGTCTGTCAGTCCGTGGATGGAAAGCAATGCTCCTTTTCAATTTGGTGTCCATCATCCTCCACAAGCTAGTCCAAAAGTCCCGAAGGAATTGAGTATCTTGATCTGAGACAATGGATGTGGGTAACCCAAAGTGAACCCAAACATATTGAAAGAAGAGATTAGCAGTCTGCTCAACATTGATCTTCTTTTTACATGGCATCAAGATACACATCTTGTTGAACCTATCCACTACAACATACAAATAGTCATGACCCCCTTTGGTCATTGGTAAAAACCCTACAAAATCCATGGAGATACTTTCCCATCGATGGGATGGAACAAGAAGTGGTGAGTATAGCCCTAGTTTTATATTAGTGGGCTTACAAGTAGAACACATCACACACCCCTTTACACATTTAGTTACAATTTCTTTCATTTGAGGCCAATATCAAAACCTCTGCAAATAATCCATAATTTTTCCTACCCCAAAATTCCCATACACGAGAGAAGTGTGAGATTCTCGTATTACATGGACTCATTCACTTGTAGGAATACATAGCTTTCCAAGATGGTAGAGTAGTTTTCCCTGCAGACAATAGTTCTCTACTTGTGCACCATGGGTTAGCTTCTTATATACTTCTTTAAAATCTTCATTGATGGCATATTGTTGTACATATCTATCATGAGATAAAGAAGTATTCTTCAAAATAATAGAGGCAACAATAGGAGGTCTAGAAAGCATATCAGCTACCTTGTTACTTGTACCCTTTTTCCACTTGATTACCAAATGAAATTGTTGTAGAAACCCCATCCATCTATAGATTCGATATTGTTGCAATTTGGTCTGTGCTTGGAGATACTGTAAGGGCTGGTGATCTATATGTATGATTGTTTCCTTCCCTAACAACTAGTGCTTCCATTTCTTTACGCTTTGGACTAATGCATACAACTCTTTATCATATGTAGGATAGTTAACAAAAGCTTGGTTAAAATTTTCAGAGTGGTAACATATAGGCTTACGATATTGCATCAATACTTCACCCATGGTGTATCCGCAGGCATCTGTCTCAATCTCAAAAGGCTGTTGAAGATTCGACAGTGCTAATACTGGTGTGGTATTGATCTTCTCCTTCAAAGTGTCGAAAGCTTTTTGTTTCTTTCTTTCCCACTGAAAAGTGTTCTTCACAATAGTTAAGGCATGCAAAGGAGATTCTATAAAGGAGAAGTTGGACATGAACCTCCTCCAATAATGGATTGCACCTAAGAAGCTTCGGACTTCGCTTACACTTCTTATCTCAAGCCAATTTACAATTACATTAATTTTGGAAGGATCAATTTTTAATTGTCCTCCTCCTACAATACGACCTAAGTACACAAGTGCAGTCTTGCCAAATTCACATTTAGACAATTTTACATACAAATTTTCCCTTTGCAAAGTATCCAATACTTTCTTTACATGCCTCACATGTTCATCCCAAGTCCCACTAAAAATAAGAATGTCGTCTAAATATACAATCACAAAGTCATATAGGAAAGGCCTAAATACATCATTCATCACACGCATGAAAGTTTCCAGAGCATTATAGATCCCAAACAACATAACTAACCACTCAAACAATCCCTTTTTGGTTTTAAAGGAAGTTTTCCATGCATCATGTTCTGCGACCCTGATTTGATGATATCCACTACACAAATCCAACTTAGTGAAATAAACAACATTCTTCAACTGATCAAGTAAATCATCTATACAAGGAAGAGGGTATCAAATTTTCATCGTGATTTTATTTAAGGCCCGGTAATCGACACACATTCACCATGTGCCATATTTCTTTGGCACCATCACGATCAGAGAACCACAAGGAGATGAACTAGCTCTGATGACCCCTTGACCCAATAAGCCCTGTACCCGCTTCTGGATCTCTGTCATCTCCACAATTGACATCATGTACATGCCCACATTAGGAAGAGGAGAATCCTATTGAATATGTATCTCATGTTGGATTTCCCTCTTAGGAGGTAATCCATCTGGTTCCTGAAAAATATCATCATACTTAGAAACAATATCAATTAATTCTTTTTTATGAGATGGACCACATCCTTGGAAAGCGTCAGATTTCCCGACATATTTCTCTCTTACGACCATGAGTACATATCTCTTATTAGTGTTTATGAGTCTTTTCATTTTCCCTGCACTAACAAGTGTTGTATTTACCGTCATGCTGTGAGCTCTAATAATATATTTCACTCCCCCTTTAGTAAGGTGGTATTTGTTCTCATGACGAAAGAAGACTGCTTTTCTATCATAAATATAAGGACTTCCCAACACTATGCCACATATATCAAGTGGTACAACATCCAAATCCACTTCATCAATAAACTTTGAAGCAACTAGCTCTGATACCTCTTGATCCGAAAATATATTTTAATGACTATGGTTGAGTTTTAAAACATGAGTTAATTAACCATTTAGGAATTTGATGAAAGAGGAATAATTAATGATGAAACATGGCAGCCATATAAAATTTACATATCTAGAAATATGCACAAAGAAACAACAAACCATAAACAACAAAGTTGATAACAGAGTTCAGAAATCTCGCCTACGTCTCTGGGCCTTTATCTCGGTGGGTGAGGCTTTCTTATTTCTATTCAAAGCTTCAAAAGTACATCATAAAAGTTCCAAATGGATTACAAATTGATATGGCTGTGTTATGCTAGATCTCAAGAACCCATCAAAACTGACGACACTTAAAATGAATGAACGAAGCTCCCATAAATGGCCCGCAAAGTTTCTCTCCTCAATGGATTCCCTGCATAAAAATGGCTTTGGCTTTTCAATTCTTTAGAATTTTACTATTCTGAACTCCCTTAGGCTGCCAAGAACCTATGGTTTATATATACTTGGAGTGGGTAACAACCTCCCAACTTCTCCCCAAGATTTGGCCTCAAAAAGGTCTCCAGATCCTCCAAAAATGGCTCAAATCCATCAATATCAGGCATTAAATCAATAAAAATATTATAATATAGTGGAAAAACCCACTTTTTGGCAAGTATAGGGCACAACCCCTTTTCTCCAGGCCCTTGGGCATATGCGCTCCCTCCATGTGGCCCTGGGCTGGTGTTGACTTGTTTCCCCCCTCCTCAGTTTGCTCTCGGTCATGTGGCTTGGCCCATGTGGCCATGTCCTATACCTCCATGGGCAAAGTATTTGGTTGGGACCCTGGTCAATCCTCCTGGTCACGCGCCCTTGGTCAGTGGGCTAGCCTGACCAACCAGGTTCCATCCCCACATATTTGCGTTATAATGATTGACGAGCGATCATATGGCGTAGTCATGTGGTAATACACCGGAGCTAAACCCATTACAACTCCCGCGCCAAAAATTAGTGGTCTGGACACATGTAAATGGTCGCATGGTGTTGCAGTCAGGGGTTGGGGCTAGGCCCAACCCTTTTCTCCTCCGAATAGACCTCCACACAAGTTTAATTAAAACATTTGCACTATGGTTAACAAGACACATTGTGGTCGGGCTGGTAGCCCAGTCCTGCCAAGTCACTCGCCGCTCGGACTAGAGCTCACGGTTGCAACTCCCAGGGAGTCCATACCATTTTTCAATCGTCGACCAATGGAGGGGTGCCACATGGTAGCCCAAGACTGGGCCACGTGGCACCATAATACTTTCCCACTAACTTCCAGGTGTCCAAATATGACTGGTCCACACAAATACCAATGTGTATGCCTTGTCAGCATGCCACTATACCTACCATGTCATTGTATGGCCGTACAACCTATATAGTCAGCTGCCATGTCAGCATTGTATGGACTATACAGTGATCAAAATTTTGCTTGTTTGGAAAAACGAATAGAGTGTGATATCTTTCGCATACGATGTCTGTTTGAGCCTATTCAAGTTGCGTTGGGTTCGTAACGACGAGGTCTACGCACATGTCCATTTTGAAGAGATTCTGAGAACTTTTATTTTTAGGCCATCCTGGACCCATTTTGGTTCTGAGATCCATTTTGGATCACACCTCCCCACTAAAGACCTTTTGGTCCTCCAAAAGTTTACTAAATTGACCTTACTGATTACATACTCATAAGGATAAAACAAAACACTATGTTGTACAAAATGATGTTATAACAGGTCATCATTACAACATGTGTGATTACATTAATGGAAGCAAA
>JASDQU010586006.1:3467-36673 GCA_032191745.1 Picea mariana | reverse complement strand
AGTGGGATATTTTTGAAATATTTTCAAAGCTTAGGAAAATCTCTCTATAGTTCATCAATTGGAAGTTATTAAGGTTTATCCTAGACTTTTTTCTGAGGAAGGATAGAGAATAGTTGATCGTGTTTTGATGTCCAAGGTGTTGATTACTTTGAAAGGGTTTGTTGTTTCAAAAAGTCCTAGACCAGATGGCTGGACATTTGAGTTATTCTTGGATTTATTCGATCTTTTGGGCCCTAAATTGTTGGAATTGGTGGAGGAGTCTAGATTGAAACTAAAGGTTACTGGAGCTCTCAATGCAAATTTTCTAGCACTTATCCTGAAAAGTGATAAACCTGATTCCTTTGCAGGCTTTAGACCATTTCCCTATGTAATTTGATTTATAAGATAATTACTAAAATCATTGCTACTTGAATTAAATCTTTCCTCTCAATAGGTATTTCAAAGGAACAATTTGGCTTCTTGGAGAATAGACAAATTACAGATGCTATTGGAGTGGAACATGAGGCTTTGCATAGTATAAAGGTTAAAAATACTAAAGCTTTAGTCTTGAATTTAGACATGATGAAAGCCTATGATAGGGTTGATTGGAGGTGTCTTAGATTAGTGTTACTTCAAATTGGTCTTAGCCTAGAAGATACTGATTGGATTATGGGTTTTGTTAGCTTTGCAAATTTCTTTGTATTAATTTATGGTTGTCCTTTCAGTTTCTTCAGGACTTCCAGAGGTTTGAGGCAAGGCTGCCCTCTTTCCCCACTATCGTTTTTACTTATTGTTGAAGGTATTAGTAGAATTCTTCTGAAGCTTGTTGAAGATGGTAAAATTGAAGGAGTCTTGGTTGCAACTGGAATTAGACTTACACATTTACTTTTTGTGGATGATGTTATCTTATTTGGAAAAGACACCTTATTAGAATGGTGAGTTATAAAGAAGGCCCTTGACTTATTTTGCAATGCTACTGGTATGTCTTTTAGACTTTAGTTCTCAAAAGTCACTTTTTTTAGAAGCAGGATGACCAGGGGAGGAGCTATTACAATTAAAATAATTTTTTCCTTTTGAGGTCAAATCATTAGAAGGTTTTAAATATTTGGGTGTCTTTCTTAAACTTAATTGTTATACTTTGGTTGATTGGAGTTGGCTGCTTAAGAAAGTTTAAAAAAGAATATCAAACTGGTGTCATATATGGCTCACTTTAGGAGGCAGGTTTATTCTTGTTAAATCAGTATGAGAAAGCATTCATGTTTATTGGATTTCTATGGCTAAGATCCCAAAAGGTATTTTAGACAGAATCCGAAGAAGGATGTTCAACATTTTATGGACTGATAAAAAAGAAAAAGAAAGCATACACTTGGTAGATTGGAAAAGTATTGCTAAGCCAAAAAAGAAAGGAGGATGGGGTATTAAAAACATTTTTTTTTTGGAAAAGCTTTGGCAACAAAGAGCTTATGGAGGAGTCTAATGATTCCAGGTCTTTGGCATGAAGTGATTCTTAAAAAATATTTGAAGAAAAAATTTGTGGTGGAATGGTTTAGGGAAGGGAGAAAGAATTTTAAAGGTATATCAAACTGTTGGAGAGCTCTCACTACATCATTGCCTATCATTATAGATTGGATTGTATCGAAGTCGAGGAATGTCTGGGATATTAGACTAGGTGTGGATCCCTTGACTGAAGCTCAATCTTTTTATAAACTGATTATGAATTTAGTAAATACTTTTCTTTCAAAAGGAATAAAGTTTCTGGTTTAGGTAGCTTCTCTAGATGTTGGTGGTTTGAATGTTTTTAACTAGAAAAGTGCAGAGATGCTAGGTCTTACTAGAGAACAGAAAGAGGAATGGGAGATATATGTGAAGGGATTAAAACTTTCTGGGTTTGTTCTAACTGCTGAGAATGATTCTTTAGTGTGGTCTTGGGATAATAAAGGAGGGAAAGTCACTGCAAAATAGGCCTATGAGGTACAATGTTTAGATGATAATGAGTTTGCTTAAGAGGAATGGATGTTATAGATTTGGAAGTGGAAGATTCCTTTGAGAAYAAAATTATTTTGTTGGTTGATGTTTGAAAACATAATATTAACTTGGGATAATCTGTCAAAAATAGKTTTTTTTGGTCCTAGTAGATGTGTGTTGTGTGGAGAAAGGGAGGAATCGCTAAAACATTTGATGGTTGAGTGTTTTTTCTCTAAGGAAGTATGGAAGTCTCTCTTAAATGTTTTTCATCTATAGATAGAATGGGGAAATGACATTTTATGCGAATGTTTCCATGATTAGATAAAGGAGATGGATTATTGGAAGGAATTACCTTGTTTCATTTGTTGGGAGATATAGAGACATAGAAATTTGATTATTTTTGAAGATCATAATTTGTCTCTGTTCAAGGTTTGCAATAGAATTTTGCAAGATATGGGTGAAATAGAAAAAGTCCATTCTTCTCATAATATTAGAATTGTTAGGCCTCCCTTATTAGATTGGAATATCGTCATTGGTTCTTTTGATGGAGCCTCTCAATGTGGGGGATTGAAATGTGGTGCAAGATCTATACTAAACTACCCAGTTTTTGGTAATTTCAGTATTAAAATGAATTGTGGTTCTGGAACCAATACAAGGGGTGAACTTTTGGCCTTATGGAGTATCTTGTTCTTTTCTCAGTACAAACAAGTTTCTTGCTTACAGTTGGTTGGAGACTCAAAAGTAATAGTTGATTGGTTTTCCTTTAAAAATAATCTATAGGTGATCAATTTATAGTCGTGGATGACAAGAATTCGCCAATTGAGTGAAAAGTTTCAGACTTTGAAAGTACAACATATTTACAGGGAATTCAACATGGAAGATGATCAATTGTCAAAACAGGCATTATAGATGGATGAAGGTGTCCTTTTTTATGCAAAAGGGATGTGAACTCATACAAAACATTTTGAAAGAATGACAATAGTATAAATTATGTTTTGTAATCGATTAAAGATTATGTTTTTTGTTTTTAGATAAGACACTATATTATAGTTTTACTGTTTGTTGGGGAGGTACATATATGATATGAACAACAGATGTAATGCAATCTTGGACAGATTATGTACATTTAACTCTATATTATCTAATATAAGATCTTTTTTTCTATTTGAAAAAAAAACTCTAGTAATATTAGATTGCAATATAGACAAAATCATCTCACTATATGTTGATTTTTAAGTATTATAAAAGTCCTATTTACATAAATAGGATGACATATAAATGATGAAATTTGAAATAATGTTTATCAGAATGTTTTTCATTTGTTGACAAAAGTTTAGATGTCTAATCTAACAAAATCTTCCAATGTGTCCTATGAAACATTGGAGTATAAAAAAAATGCCAATGCTATTCATTATTATTAATATAATTATTGATGTTGAATGATATTATAAAAATAATATAATTATTAATGTTGAATGATATTATGAAAATAATCACAATTATTAGGAGAGGCAGGTGGAGGGATCATATTTCATCTCAAAGAAAATATAAAAATAAAATTTCCATGGGTAGTAAGGATTGAAAAGTATTTATTTAAGGAGCAAGGTGTGCATAATGAAACTATAGTCCACTAGTCTCAATCATTATAAGACCCATCTTACAATATTCTACTCCTCAAAATATTTACATATCCCATTTGGTTCAAAGAATCATAGGATTATCCCACAATTTTGAAGAAATTTCACTTTTTCAAGTGTTGCGAGCACATAAAGATGCTAATATTTTTGCGAATATGGGGGAATCTGTGAGTGAAGATCAATTAAGGAAAAGTGGGGGGATGCGGTTCTTCATTATACTCTCCTCTCATGACATTACTCTCCATTGATCTCTTGATGAATTATCTGTGCTATACTCTAGCTTGAAAGGACTATGGGTTATGGTCATTAATATGTTGCAATCCTTGACGGTGCCCTCGATTAATAAGAACATGTCAGTCTAGCTCCCCTCCATGTGTAGTTTTATTTTGATAGAAAGGTGGACTAGGAGAGTAGTTTTTTACCTCCCCTTTGCCACTGGCTTTGGTGGTTCAACCTTAAGAGCTTGCTTTAATTGTCTTACTCCATTGAATGTGACTGGTGAACAATCTATAGTTTCTCTAATAGGTCTCAGTGCTCTAGGTGACACACATCTAGTTTAAAGCATCCTTAGCACTATAGGAAAGATGGCTCCGTGTAGGAAGCACCAAGCACCAATGTGTGGTGTATGAGTTGGTAGAGATCAATAAAAGTGTGAAACAATGCAAAAGGAGGTAGTATAAGCCCAACAATATATTGTATCTTCAACTCTCCATTGGAGATGTTGGTATTTTCAAAGAGGCCTCAAAAGAAAATTTGAGGGTGGAAATTCAAGAGCAAGATAAGCATGTTTTTTAGATTGTTGCTTAATAAAAGTTTTTTTTTGTGGATTTAAGTGGATACCAAATCATTTTCTTTTCACAACAACAGTATTATTTTATAGACTTGTTTTTCATAAAATTTAGAGCATAATTCCTCTGCTTATAAGTAAGTTGTGTTTATTAACTTTTAACTTGGGACTAAGTTGCGAGCCTTTGGATTGTGATCCTAAATTTGAGATTCGTATCTCAAAACGAACTTTCTATAACCAAATTAATATGAATAAGAAATATGTCTATACAAAACATTCCATTGATGAAGCATGCTGGTCGGTTTGGATTATCCGCAATTGATGATCAGTTTTGTTGCCTCAAATTTGTTACGCACGGCCAAATAATGGCTTGCAATTTATTACCAACAGACCATGTTAGATGGATAATAAAGAAGCACGAGTGTTGTTGTTGTTTTATTTTTAAAATTTTTAAATAATTATAAGAAAGTCTCAAATATAATTATCCATTAATTAAAGAATTAAAATTTATATTTAAAAAATTAAAAAATTATTTTTCATTTTTTTCATATTCAAACTTATATATATTACAAAACTTAATTAAACTTTATAAAAAAATTATTGAACAATAAACATTAATGAAAATCAAAGTTATTTAACCATCAACGAATATAATAACTAGTAATAACTAGCATATCTCAGAAGTGGGGATGGGAATGTCAAACAAAATGCAGAGTATGTTGGAAAATAAATTTTATTTTTTAAATTGTTGTTATTCAACTTCTTTTCGTGACAATTTTAAAATCCACTGGGGAAACCAAACTAGCAACCTAAGAGCAGTTTGTGATGTCCTTTGGATCTTAAAAGCACAAAAAACAGTGAATTACATTGTCTAAAAAAAAAGCTAGTGTTATAGATGCCTCATTGATATCTAGAGTTATCATGATAGTTAATGAGAGGTGGAGCAAAAGCCTCCGGACCTCTGTAACTGAAAAACCAAAAACCTAGTAAAGATAGCAAGAGAAATCAGTGGGGCAGACCAGAGAACTCTGCCAGAGGAGGTGCATGTTTTTGGGGATGCTCCATATTGTCTCCAACCATTCTTTCTTCTTTTCTAGCATTCTTGTTGATCTTTTGGTCCATTTCCTGCAATTATATTTGAACATCATCCAACTGGAAGATAATTTCTTGATGGGCTTCGTTCCTTTCCACAAGGACTTTACCCATGAGTGTCTTGAGGATCCAATAGATGTCCACTAGTTTTTAGTAGAGGGTGGCTCTGGCTTAGTAGGATCTTGGATCAAGGAACCACAAACCTATGTTCTCATTGACCACCTCATTGTAAATGACGTGCATGGGAAATCGAGCATCTTTTTCAACCAAATCTAGTTCGGCTTGAACTTCCAGCAAAGTGTGAGCTTCATAAACTTCAGTAGCCTGAGAAACAACAACTTGGGTTTAATGGGATAGGGAGCTGTCTCTATGGCTTCAAGCTTGTTGACATTGAGAAAGTGTGGCGTTGGAGGGACGAGGGAGCAGGGGTTAGATAGGATATGGGGAATGGAAGTAGCAGGGAAGGTGACACAGAAAGTGATAGAGAGAAGTCCAGAGGCCAAGCAAGGGCGGAACAAGAGGAAATCTAGGGACAAACAATTAGAAAAGTGATCAGGGGGGAAGCTGAAATAGGCAACCTAGGGAGAGTACTGCCATGGATGAGCAAGGTTGGTGTCGTTCTACGCCATAATGAACTATGAGTGCGAGGGATTCCAGAGACCCAACACCGGGACAAAGTGAATGAGAACAACCCGAGGTGAGGACACTCACTTGTACAGAAATGAACGCTTGGGGTTATGCATTGAATTAAGGTGTTGTAGGCAACTAAGGTGGGTGATCGAGGGGGTTTGATAGGATGCTAAGTCGGGGTAGGTCCCAAGGCCCCTACCTTATCATAACTCACCTCCTTGTCACCCGATCTGGGTGGCATCTTCCATTTATAGTTATCAAACTCCTCTTGAGCTTAAAAAAAAACAATAATCAAATGATTTTATAGGTGGTGAAAAGAGATGAAAGGGTTTTTCCCAAAAAACAATCTTGGTTGACATGGTTTAATGATGAAGCCCTACAGTTTCTTGTGATTAAACATCCAAGGATGCCCTACTTCAACATGCCTACATAATGTGAAATGTGACAATCCATTTCTTTGGCTAATTAAATCTTAGGTATTGAAAACATGTCAATGATGAAGAATATTACACTCATTTGTACAGAAAGTAACACAATTAAAGATGACGACACCCAACCATGTGTCAACCGTGGTTGGTCACAACTATAATTAGTCAGTGCAGATGTGTGAAAGGCATGTGGAAAACGTGGTTTCCAGAAAAATAGAATTAACTAAAAATAATAATGAAATGAATAAAATTTGAGTCTAGCACAAAATTTGTTCATCTCATAATGATGGTGTGTTGTGATTATATAAAAACAACTTCATATAATTAAAATTGTGTTTCAACTTGAGTACCTAGTAGTATTTATTATTAAAAAATTCCCATGCAAAACAAAATTGCAATACAAATCTTCCCAATGACATAATAACACCTATCCTCATTATTACAATATCTTCTTCAGGGAAATATTGTAGGTGAGAGTAGAGAAGTGATATTGAATATCGTAAAGAAACAATTGTTTTTGAGTTGAACATGTAAATATGAAATATGTTTATGGGTGTATGGAATATTGTTATTTATGGAATGATGTGCATGGAAAAGTTAGTTGTTTATATCATAGACTATAATGATCTATTCTCAACATAAATAACACAAACAAAAGCAGATCCAATGCATCTATGCACTTTGTCATGTCATTTATGCATCTACTATGAAGTGCTTAGTGCTTTCCACTATTCAACTCCTCCACTTCCACGATTTATCCTTGTGCAACAATGCTACATGTTTATTCCCTTGTATCCTATTGCAATTAGCATAAAAGTGTAGCTTGATAACACTATAAAGGTTGTTGGATTTCTCAGTTTTGAGGCATTTCAAGGATGTGCCACTTTGTTTCATCTCGTTGCAAGAAACAATTTTTTTTAGCTTGATCACACTATATAGGTTGTTGGATTTCTCAGTTTTGAGGCATTTCAAGGGCATGACACTTTATTTCATCCAATTTCAAGAAACACAAAAGTTTAGCTTGATCATGCTATAGGGGCTATTGGGTTTCTAGGTTTTGAGATATTTGAAGGGTTTACCAGCTCTGATGACCATGAAAATCATACAAGTATATTTGATGACATTCTTTAACAACCTCTTTATTGATTTCTTTCTTTAAATGTCATTGTTGCTTATAGATTTATCTTGTTCAATTATGATATGCATCTTTGTTTGATGGGAGGAAATCAAGAAAATCATTGAATCCTTTATTGTAAAAAGCATTATAACATCATATTCAGAGTAGCTCATGGGATTATTTTCCCTCAAATCAATTTTTTTATATATTAAGGCTGGAAAAATTTTGTCAGATGAAAACTTTAATCTCAAAATTCTAGAAACCGACGTGGCGACATGGAAATTTTCTTACAGTGCGCATGTCATTTTCAATCATATATCAATAAATTTCTTATAGCTAAAAGCCAATTGAAAACCAAGTGTTGTGGCCTGATATTATTCAACCAAGAGGCCATAATCTCACTTTAAACTTATGAATTATTCACCCTTGGTTGCTATTTAGGTCACGATTTTATTTAAATATTACCTTGATTTAGTTGAACAGACTAGTCTTTTAAGTATTCCAAATGGATGGTGAATGTGGGTATACCCATTCCATCATTAATCATTAGACCTTCATGACTAACCTAATTTTAATTTCCTTCACAATTGTTTTTAACACATGATCCAAGAGAGCGAGAAGGCATATGTACAAATGATTTTGTTTTAAGACATCAAACTTAGAGCATGAAAAACTCTCATTGTGTATGATATAAATACCAACAAAACAAAATTTAATTTCTATATGTACACGAAATGGTTGGTAGATCAAATGAAAATCTACCACAAGTACAAAGAATTGATTAGAAGAAATATGAAGATTGCCTTAGGGTGTTTTATATACTTCCCAAAAGTGTTTTTCCCATTTGCATCATACACACACATTCATCATTGATTTTAACATGAAAATAAATGGTGAGAATTATCTTTTTCATTTGTATTACATATGTATTTATTGAGTTTGATTAAATAGTTCATCATAATATTCTCATCATTGAATTTAACATGAAAATAAATGGTGAGAATTATATTGCATATGTATTTATTGAGTTTGATTAAATAGTTCATCATGATATTCTGAGGAAGGGGATCCAACCACATTTTCATTATATATATTCATTAAACTTAAAAGTAAAATAAATCATGAAAAATAGGAAAGTTATTGTAAAAAGTAATTTTCCCATTTGTATTATAGATATATTTATTGAACTTGATTGGAAAGTCCATCAAAATATTAGAGGAACAAGTGGATCTATGTTTTCCTTGTATATATTCATTGAGCTCTAATAAAGATTGTCTTGCCCCTTTGTATTACATATATATCCATCTTTAACTTAAGATGAAAGTTTGATGTGAAAACTATCTTTCTAGCTTGCATGACATATATATTTATTGACTTTTTAAAAAAGTGTATTTTCCATTTGCATTATAGATATGAACATTATTAAATTTAAAAGAAAAGTTGATTGCAAAAAGTATCTTTCCCAATTGTATTACATATTTGCATGACATATATATTTATTGACTTTCTAAAAAAGTGTCTTTTCCATTTGCATTATAGATATGAACATTATTAAATTTAAAAGAAAGGTTGATTGCAAAAAGTATCTTTCCCAATTGTAGTACATATATGTTTATTGAGTTCATGAAAGGTGTCTTTCCCATTTACATTACATATATATTTATTGTTGAACTTCAGAGAAAAGTGAATTGTGAAAAACATTTTTTTTGGAATTTACTATTTGTATGTTCATCGTATTTGATTCAATTCCTGAACAAGAAGAAACAATTTGTTTTTAATGTGAAATGAATAAGAAAAAACAAAGAAAACCCAAAGTCCATCTCATTGGAAAATGTTGTGTTGAGAGTTAGGAGAGGATAAATAACATAAATGTGTGTGCACACATTTAACATGAACCACGGTGAAACAACAAAAGTTTATACATATGTTAACTTTGAACAAGAGTGTTTGACGCCTTAAAAAGGTTCATTATGTAATGAGGGTTCATCATTTTTTAATTTTTTTTTTATTTGACAAAAATGGTTATGTTGCATTAAGCGGCCTTCTGGCCAGTCAGAATCAGAGAGTTACAAATCGGAAGAAGGTTGGTGACCTCTAACAGTGCTGCCAACCTTCTTATGAATGTCTTGGGAGACCAATCCCCTCTGCTCCTTGAGCTATTTCGAGAATATGACAAGGAATGCATACATGAGTAAATTCTCACAAACTGTGAGCATAGCAAAAGACAGAAGCAAAGCATTATACCGAGGGGGCTGAACTTTTCCCCTTAATGTAGGGGTACAGCTTTTTCTGAGAGCCTAAAGAAATGTTGGAGGCCGCCTCCTTTTCTCTGCGCGTTTTGTTGGTCTTTCGCCCTCGGGTAAGGGGTGGAGACGGGGCTGAGTTGTCTTCAGGTTCAGAAGTTCCCCGAGAGCCGCTAGAGGGGACTGTAACAACCAGACCTGCATGGGCAGAGGGTTCCGGATCTGAAGCCCGAATTTCTCTCGCGGCTCCTGAATTTGGTGGGATGGATTCCGGAAGGCTTTCGTCTGCCAGAGGATCTTCTTGGACTGCTATTGCTTCTGGTTCTAGGGTTTCATCTTCCTTCAGTGCATCAAAGTTGTTTTTGTTTTCTAGAGTTGCCTCTGCTGAATGAGTGGCCTTCGGGGCCTGGGCTAGTGGATCCTTTTGCCTTGACTGCCTTCGTCGATTAGATACGGGCTGAAAATCATCTTCTTTGACTGGTTCCGGCTCCTCAGAGGCTTTCGGAAAGCTTCTTGCTAAGTGACCGTAAGCATGGCACTGGAGGCACTTAAATGGAATCTGCTCGTAGTCCAGCTCTTGGATATGGTACCATTCCCCTAGGGAGAGCTTAATGGCTTTCGGAAGACCTCTCTCGAGGTTAACCTCAACACAAATGCGAGCGCAGGTAAACTGGTCCCCTTTCGGCTCTGCCTTGTCCAAGAAATGCCCAAGCTTATTTCCAATGTCCTCCAGAGAACTTCTCCCCCAGAGATGCAAGGGAAGATGAGGCAGCCTGACCCAGATAGGGGCTGCGGTGATCTCGGCTTCGGGATTGAAGTCAAGATTCCAGGGGGCTAAGAACAGTCCTCTCGACCCCATGAAATAGGGTCCTGATCTGAAAACTAGATCACAGTCCTCTTTGCTCGAGAAACTGAAGACAAAAAAACCCCTGCCTACTGCTAACAGAGAAATGTTTCTCTGTATCAGCGGCTTCCAGCGATCATCCGTCCATGCCTCCACCGTTTTGGGGCTAGGCCATAACTCCGTAAACTTTCTGATGAGGGCCGTTTCTGCTAGAAGGAGGGCAAGCTTGCAAGGCTCCTCTGGAGATAGCTCCAGAGAAGGGATCTCCTCCATCTTCTTAACAAACTTAGACAAGAGAGAAGGCTTGGATTTGGGTCCTGTCGAGCGGAATAACGCTTTGAATGCTTCCAAACGGTCTTTCCCTTTCTCGCCAATCAGATCTGGGGCCATCGTAGCAGGCCGTCGAACTCCAACAAACAAGAAGACCAGTCGCAGCGGGAGACCACTGCTCCAAAACGCATGCACGGAGGAGGGACGCTCTGAAACCGCGTCTCTGAATGCCGGGGAACCCTGATCGGCTGTTGTAGGCGAAGATCCGCGCCCTGCAATCAAAAAAACCGCTCCAAAACGCATGCACGGAGGAGGGACATTCTGAAAACACCAATCCGCGTCTCATTTTTTTCTTACTAATGAAAGATAACCAATGTTTTTTTCAATGAAATTTAGTTTTTTTTAATTAAGAAATTTAAATTAAATTTTTTTGGTAAAAAATATAATTTATATAATTTAATTTATAATTATATTTCTATATACATTTATACTTTCAGTTTAAATATAAAATATTTTCATATATATAATAAATTTTTGTATCATTAATTAATTTTATAAATGTGTTTTTCAAATTTAAAAAATATTCAATATATATCAATGTTTAAGTTATAATAACTACTCTTACAAATATCATGAAATTTTAATTAAGATTATGTAAATATTATTATGAAAAATAAAATATTTTAATAAAATATTCTTATTATTATTAATTTTTTTAATACTTTTTTGAGTTTTTTTATTAATTTTTATAAATGATATATATGATATTGCCATTAAAATTTTGAGGGTTAGTTCAATTGGTCTAGAGCTCATACGTGAGTTTTCATTTTTGTTGTTGGTCATAAGTTCGACTCTCTTGATTTCCTCGGGGCGAGGCCTTGTAATCAGGGCAAGCATGGATCGAAATAAATATAATATTTTTTATGAATGTAATTTAATTACCAAATATCTTGGTAACTTATATGATTTAAAAATCTAAATATAAATGATATAATTTTTAGATAAAATGGAAATAGCTTAAAATGTTAACAAAAACCAGTGCATACCATCCTACAATTTTATTAAGCAAACAAAAGGTAATAAATATATAACAATAGTCTCTACATGTGTAACTTTGGATTTTTTTGAATGCTTTGATGTAGGCCTCACACCTCCTTGTTCGAACCATTTTTCCATGAGATTATTGATATGCCATCCTCGAATGAGCACCATATGCAACTCAATCTTCCCATCACAATAATAGGGATGAATGACCATAATATCTTTCTGTTTGATCCTAAGTTGACAAATAGCTAATGTGCTCTCTGACTACTCAAAGGTTAATCCATTCTTTTCGTATCTAATCGATCGACAACACTAGCTTGACTATTTGACTTACAAGGTGCTACTTAATCTGCATGAGACTAACTTTCTCATTCTGCTTGTCCTACTTGTCTTGGCAACATATTTACCAAGTTCGAGTTTGAATTCAAATTCAAATTCAATATGGTACTAAAATATTCAAAAGTTCAAAAATCAATTTGACAAAAAATTCACCAAGTATTCGGATAAGAAAATTTTAAACTATTTATTTATATAAAATTATGACATTCTCCCAAATTTTATTCCCACTAGTAAATTAAATCTACTTGGAAAACACATTCGCATAGGTCCATACATACTGTTAATAAATAAAATGTACTTGGAAAGCATATTCACATGAGAAACTGCAAAATTGAACAATATGTTTACAGATCATAGTAGACGAAAACGGAAACATGTCAATGTGAATGTGTATGTTTGGGATACCCATACCCTTAAATCCCTATTGATTTAATTTGTTTAGAGCAACTTCCACCCATCCAGCTAGCCACCATCAAAGTGGTGCAATGGAAGCCCATAATTGATATGATAATGTAAGTTTTAAACCTTTTACAGTAATGCAATGCACACATAGATTCTTAAAAAATAGAAAAGAAAAAAATTGCAATCACACATAAACACAGATATTTACCCTGGAAACTCAAACTGGGAAAACCAACAACCTATTTAGAGCCGCACCTCTAATTCTTATTCATCATCATACAACTTCATTGTTTACAATACAATATATAGGATCTCGTGACATGCAAAACCCCTAATCGATTGACTTGGATTATGCTACAACCCTAATTATTTATTGGAATTAGAAAACCATGGGATGAAATACCATGCACCAGTGAACTACCAAAGGATAAAAACCACCCAAACAATTGGAAAATAGGGGGACCTATAGTAATGCAAAGAATATAAGACATACCCAACATTCTCCCACTTGTTGTTTTATTTGTATACAGGGGGCACAGGCTTTCATGATCAACAATTCGGGGCATAATCACCCATTGATTTTCTACACCAAGAGAACTTCTCAGTGTTCACATATTTTGTTAATGGATTTGCAACATTCTCCAAAGTGTCCACCTTCACCAACAACACCTTCTTCTCTTCAACCATGTATTTGAAAAAATGATATTGAACATCGATATGCTTTGTCTTAGAATGATAAATTGGGTTCCTCACCAGGAAGATTGCAATCTATCTGTCACAATCTATCCTTACAGCTTGTTGTACCAACCCAATACCTGAACACAATCTGTGTAACCATAATACTTCCTTGCTTGCATGAGTGGCTACCAACTATCCAACTTTTGTGGTTGAGAGTGCCACTATAGACTGTCTTTTGCTCATCCAATTGATTTCTCCTCCAAATAGGTTAAACACATACCCACTTGTAGATATTTTGTGATCCATATCTCCATCCTAGTTTGCATCAAAAAATCCATGTATGTCCAACACTCCATCCAATATTGGTCTTCTTTGGTAGCACAATCCATAACTAGTAGTACCACACAAATACCTGAAAACCCTCTTTATTGTTGTCCAATGCTCCTTTCCTGGTTTTTATATATATCTTCTCAAAACTCCCACTACATATACACTGTTTGGTTTAGTACAAAGAATTGCATACATCAAACTGCCAACTACACCAACATATAGAGAACTAGACATGCCCTCTTCCTCTTCATGTGTCTTGGGAAACAGATTTCCAAATAAATTTACACCTACATGAATAGGAACCTTGACCAATCTATATTCCTGCATATTAAACCTCTACAATTTTGACTCAATGTATTTTCTCTGATTCAACCAGAGTTTCTTGTTTTCTCGATCTCTTTAAATTTCCATGCCCAAAATAAATTTTGTAGCACCAAGATATTTCATGTTAAATTTAGAGGACAACTAAGTTTTAACATCCTAGATAATTTCCTTGTCGTTTCATATCAACAACATATCATCCACATACAAGACCAAATGAATAAGAAAATCACCTACTAAATTGAAATACACACAATGATCGCCTTTTCTCCTTGTGAAGCCAAGTCCCAATATATAAGTATCAAATTTTCGATACCACATCCTTAGTGATTGCTTTAACCCATAGGGACTTTTTCATTCTACATACCATCTCTTTATTTCCCTTCACTGCAAAGCCTTCTAACTGCTTCATGTATATTTTTTCTTCCAAATCCCCATGTAGGAATGTTCTCTTCACATCCATACGTTCTCCTTCAAAATCAAAAGCAACAACAATAGATAAAAGATATCTAATAAAGGTTAACTTGGCAACTGGAGAAAAAAATTCACAAAAGTCAATTCCCTCTACCTGGGAATAACCTTTTACTACTAACCGAGCTTTGTGTTTCTCCACTTTTCCTTTTGCATTAAAATTCTTCTTAAACACCCATTTTCCACCAATGGGATTTCTTCTAGTTGACAACTCCACTAGATCCCAAGCCTCATTCTTTTCCAAGGATGACATTTCTTCTACCATGTATTTTTTCCATATTTTTCCATCCTATGAATCCACTGCCTCCCTAACATTTCTAGGATCATCATCAGTAATAAAAAAAAAAAAAAATTGAATAGAAACAAGGTGGAGTATACCTTTCCGGTTTCCTTCTTTCCTGAACCGATCTCCTCAATACTGAAGTATGCAACTCTTATTCTTCTTATTCACTTTCTTCTATAGAGTCTGATTTGTTATCCTTCAATTGAAAATATATTTTCTTTGGTTATTCCTCCCTTGGTAGGACTTCCTATTTGACAACATCTTTGATATCTCTAAATACCACATCTCGACTATACACTACCTTCTTAGTTTCTAGGTTTCAAAGCTCATAACCTTTTAGACCATATTTATAGCCAATAAAGATACACTTTCCACCCTTTTTATCCAACTTACTATTGTTTTCCTTTGGAATGTGTACATAAGCATCACATCCAAACACCTTGAGATGTGTAAGAGAGGGTTTCCTTCGAGTCCATACCTCATGTGGAGTCTTATCACCCAATGCTATTAAATTTTATCAATTTACCAAGTAGAAAGAAATATCTGTTGCCTCTACCCATAATTCCTATCCTAACCTGACACCATTGAGCATGCTCCTTGTTTTTTCCATAAATGTCCTGGTCATCCTTTCTGCAACTCCATTATGATGAGGTGTGTATGGAGTGGTCTTCTGCCTTGCTATACTGCATTTTTTACAAAATTCCTAGAATTCATTCCCATAGAATTCTCCACCATTATCTGTCATCAACACCTTAATTTTCTTCTCTGTCTAATTTTCCACAAGAGCCTTAAATTATTTAAATTTGTCAAAGTCTTCAAATTTGCCCACGAGGAAATAAATCCATGTACTCCTTGAGAATTCATTTATGAATGAGACATAGTACAAAGATTTACCCAGTGATGGAACCGACACAAGTCCAAACACATCATTGTGCACCAACTGTAATACTCTCCCTGCCCTCATAACACAAGAGATGAATCGTACGCAATTCTACTTCCCATATAAGAAATGTTCATAGAAATAAAAAACCAGAGATAAATTGTACATACCTTCAACCATACCATTACCATGTAGTACTCGAAGGCCTTCTCTCTGATATGTTCCAATCTTTGATGCCACAACATAGTCTTTTCTCCAGAGATTGTAGGATTTTTTCCGTCTTCAACTCCAATATCAGGAACAATGGAACTGTTGCACTCATGTCTAATAGTGACTCCTAGTATCTTATACATAGTTCCAATCCAAACTCCCCTCAACAACACCATTGCTCCTCGAACCATCCTGCATGTTTCTTTTTCAAACATTGTTTTTACACCTGCATCATCCATCTTACTTACATAAATAAAAAATTTGGGCAATCCTGGGATGTGCATAACACTAGGGAGTGTTCTAATCCTACCATCCATTATCTTATAAATAAATTTTTCTCATCCTACGATTTTGGCTATCGAGTCACCTCCTAGAAAAACATCACCACCATCATACCTTTCATACTCACAAAACCACTCCTTGTGAGGAGTCATATGAAACGATGCACCCAAGTCAACCAGCCATGCCTCATTATTTAAATGTGTGCTTGAAGAAGCCAAGTACACATCCCCTCCTTCATTTGTGGAGGTTTTGCTTCTGTAGAAGGAGCATCATCAGGTCCCTTCTTTCTCTCAACACTTTTGGATCTACAATGTTTCTTGTAATTCCCTTATTTTCCACATCTCCAACATACCTTTATGAATTTTCCATGAGATTTATATCTTCCTCTAGATTTAGATTTCCCACTTGAGGATTTTTTTTTTCTTTCCTAGTAGTGTCCTCTTACAAATAAGATATATGTGCTATGTCCTTCCATGTTTTTTCTCCTCGTCTCATCTGACAACACGTATGAGATCACATCATCGAAGCTTAAAGCAGTTGCATTACTACATATGGCTACATCAAGACTATCCCATGAGTTTGGTAAAGAGCACAATAAATTGATACCCTTATCTTCATCATAAATCTTAATATCAACAGACAATAACTGACTTACCACAGTATTCAAGGCGTTCAGATGCTCTGTCACTAAGTCTCCATCTTTCATCCTCGGGTTGTACAACTTCTTCCACGGGAATAAATTTTTTACTAGGGACTTAGACTAATACAAAGCCCCTAAATTATCCCATAATGCCTTGGTTGTAGCTTCCCCTAACACATTCAGTAATACTGAATCCGTGAGACACAATTGAATAATGATCTTTGCCTTTCGATCCAAATTTTTCTAGTCTTTTGTTGACATTTTCGTAGGTGCAGTGCCTAAATCCACAACAATCCATTGATCTTTGTATGCCAAAATTTCTTCCATCTGGAGCTTCCACAACTCAAAAATTTTCCCATTAAATTTTTCGATCTCTTTTTTTGAATTGTTCATCATTTCTTTTCACCACAAGAATTTATACCATAGAGTTCCCACTGTAACAAGGTTTATCACAGACCTGAGCCAAACCCTTAGCCACAAAGACATCCCCCTGAAACCAATAACCTTGGTCTCATACTAAATGTAATTTTTAAACCTTTTATAGTAGTGCAATGCACAAATAGATTCTTAAAAAATAGAAAAGAAAACAATTGCGATCACACATATACACATAAATTTACGTTGGAAATTCAAACCAAGAAAACCAACGACCTGTTTAGAGCTGCACCTTTAATTCTTATTCATCATCATACAACTTAATTGTTTACAATACAATATATATAGGATGTCACAACATCTGAAACCACTAAACAACTAAAGGCAGAAAAACCACCCCCACTAAAGGCGAAAAACCATCCAAATTGGTGAATAAACCCCCCAAAAAAATTTCTCGGAGGCGGGGGGGTGGAATTACAATCATGCAAAGAATATAACACATAACCAACGAATAAGAGGACAATAATTCTGTTGTAGCAAAACAAAATGGTCCTTATAGCACCCTTGCTACTAACCCAATGAAAACTCGTATACCTGTTAAACTAAAATGTGTGCAACATGCTAAAAATGTCCATTATTTTAATGTTATTATTTAAAAGCATAAATGAATTCTATTAAACATGCACAATAATCATTAATTCACTCAAATAACAAAATAAAATGCACAACAATTAAAACCCATAAATAAAGACAATGTATAGAAATAAAACACTTATCTTTGAAACAAATGTGCAACAAGTTGCAGAGGTCGAACGTTCCACCCAACTATAGCCTTGTTGCTCCAAATCTCAAAAAATAGTCACCCCCAAGTTGGGGCTATGAATCCACACGAAAGGATGTTTCCTAAGGGTGTTTATTGTCCACTCTCAACCCAAAAATGCCCACAACAAGATGATCTCCTACAACCATCTCAATTCACCGACTCTCTTTCCCCTAAACCTACACAACCCAAGGAATGGGATCCCCTTTTCCACCACACAGTCCCTTAGGCTATCCCATTTCCCTCCAGGGCTATAGCATAGTTTATCTAGGAAATATCTCTTGTTGGGAACTCTAAGGATGCCAGCTACAATAGGAAAATCTCACAACATCAAACTTACTAGCTCATACACATAAATCTCACTCTACAAGCCTAACAACCTTCTTCTTCATGCAATTGAAACTCCAATAAGATGCCCACAAAACCTACTATGGCTATCTTCAAGCTCCAACACTCAGCACACTCTTGTTGTCCCAAAAACTATTTATAAAAACTACCTACAATACCCATTGGAATTTCTCTTTTACCCATGCAAGTTGACTCTCACATTCCCTAATGTTGATTGTACTCAACCCCATGTTCTCAATAACTATGTGAGGTGACTTTTCACACCAACCCTCTTAAATTTATTCAATGATTGGAGCTTTGATACACTCAAAAGGAAAATAGAAATTTCTTGCAAAACAATAATTTTAGAAAGTGGCATGGGATTAATAAACATGGGTAATTCCCCCCTTGGACCCCCTGTATCTTGTGGAAACTTAACCCCCATGAATCCATCCGTGTCGTCTAAGGCCAACGATACATTTTATTTTATTATTTTGATATACAATGTACATATTACATCATGGGGCCCACAACCATACATCATATTTACATTGTACATCTCTAAGCTAAGGATTAAAAATGGGGATGTTACATTCCCATACCCCTTGAAATATTCACCACCCTCGAGCACATCACCATATTGGTATACATGTGCAAAATTTTACATCATAGTACTCAATACTTTGTAAGTTTACAACTTCTGCAACAATTTGAACCAACAATCTCTCGTTCCCCTCAACCTGCACAACTCAAGGAAGTGTACCCCCTTCTTTGTACAACAGTCCCTCAGATTGTACCAATTCCCTTCCAAGGCTTCAACACATATCAAACATGAAGTCTCTAAGTTGTGGCTCCAGGAACTCCAATTTCCAAAATGGAGTCTTGCACACTTATCTACAAATGTACATTCAATTTTCTTCAAAATTTGCAAAAGCTTGTAGGTACTCCTCCCACATGGTCTCCTCGTGTTCCCACATGGCATCTTTAGGACCATATCAAGTCCCTTGGACCTTTACTAGGACTATGGCCAATGGATTGTTTCCAAAGCACTTTGACTTTCCGGTCTAGGATGTGCACTGGTTCCACCTACAAGTCTCCTTTGTGCTCCACTTGGATCACAGTCCAATCAATCATGTGGTTATAATCATGCACATATTTATTCAATAAAGACACAAGAAACATGTTATGAATTCTCTTGGATGCAAGCATGTATGAAACTGAGCTTGTCTTCTCTAGAACTTCAAACGACCCACAATATCTCACTGCCAACTTTGGGCAACTTCCCAATCTTATGAGCTCCTTTTAGCCTTCACTTTTAAAAGCACATGTTTTCCCATTTTGAATTCCTTGTATGTCCCGTTTTTATCTACATCACTCTTTTGCCTATATTGTGCAACCTTTAAATTCTTCCCAATCTATACCATCCGCTCTTCCATTTCCCTTAGCAATTCTAGCCCAATATCTGCTTTGTCTCCTGGGTTATCCCAACTCACTAGCTTGTTGCATTTTCTTCCATGCAAGGCTTCAAACATGTTCATATTCAATGATGTATAATACCCATTATTTTAAGCAAATTCATCCAAATGAAGATAATATTCCCACCTAGAAGGCTTGTCCATTACATACATTCTCAACATATCTTTAATTATTCGGTTAATCCTCTCTATTTTCTCATCTGACTCTGGGTGATATGTTGTACTTAAATTCAAATTAGTCCCAAATAATTTAAACAATTGCTTCCAAAAATTAGAAGTGAACTTGGGATCTCTATCTAACACTATTGCCTTAGAAACACCATGTAGCCTATCGATTTCCTTCATATAAATCTCTACAATATCGGTTGCCTTGTGAGTTGTTTTCACTGGAATAAAATGTGTAGCCTTTGTAAACTTGTCCACCACTACCATGATGGAATCATGTTGCCTTTTTGTTCTTAACAACTTGGTGATAACATATATTGTAACTACCTCCCATTTACATTCATGAATGAGCAATGGTTGTAACAATATCGATAGATGTCTATGTTCAATCTTCACCTTCTGACATTCCATACACCTGACTATATAGTTAGCCACATCTTTCTTCATTCCAGACCAAAAATACTAGCCTCTTACTATTACAATTGTCTTCTGGTACCCTGGATGACCAACATATGGTACATTGTGCATTTATTTCAGTACTATATTTCTCAAGTCCTAAGGTTTAGGAACATAAACCTTGTCCCCGAATAAGAGGATTCCATCATCTTCTAGCATGTAGTCTTTAAAATTAAACCGTATATTTTCATACTATAAGTCTTATGTAACCTGTGCATAATGATAATCTAATTCTATAGCTTCCAAAATTATATTTTTTAAATATGAACAATACATGCTAATGGTTGTAGCATGCATTTCATGGACCCTCTTGTTGAGTAAATCAACCACTTTATTCTCTTTTCCCTTGATGTGGTTGATGTTGAATTCATATTCACTAATAAATTTCAGCTATATAATCTATTTGAAATTCAATGTTGGTTGTTCAAACAAGTTTTTCAAACCACTATGATTTGTCTTCAGCTTGAATTTTCTACCCATGAGATAATGCCTCCATAGTTTTAAGGCATGAACTATGCCTCCCAACTCCAAGTCATGGGTAGCATAATTTATTTCATGCTCCTTAAGTTTCCTTGACTTATAACATATGGCATTCCCATTTTGTGTAAGGACTCCACCAAGCCTGTCCTCACATGCAAATGTGCACACAACAAAATCCTCGTTTGGATTCACAACCTTTAAAATAGGTGCACTGGTCCACAACTCCTTCAAGTGTTGGAAAATCTCATCACATTTGGCAGTCCATTCAAATTGTGTTCCCTTCTTCAACAATGAAGTGATTGGATGTGATACCTTAAATAAACCTTCAATGAATCTCCTATAATATCCAGCTAGTCCCATAAAGGATCTCATTTCTGAAACATTCTTTGGCGCTAGCCAACTTTTGATTTCTTCAATATTCTCTAGGTACACTGTGATTCCCTCCTCTAAGACGATGTGGCATGAATAATGGATTTTCCTTTGATAGAAATTGCATTTTCTTAACTTGGAATACAATTGGTTCTCTCTCAACACAGGTAGCACCATCCTCAAATGTTCCTCATGCTCCTCCTTTATCTTGGAGTAGATAAGAATGTAATCCAAGAAGATAATGACGAATTTGTCCAAGTAATCTCTGAATGCTACATTCATTAGACACATAAAAGTAGTTGGAGCATTTTTTAGGCCAAATGGCACCACCACAAACTCATAATTGCATCTCTAAGCGTTAAGTCAATAGGGAAGTCAATGACTCTCTTTGGTGGAAATCTTAGAAACTCCCAAATACATCTTCATATTCCTTCAAAACTAGATAGTCTTCAATATTTGGCTCCTTATCCCTTGTTGGCTCTTCCATATGGGCTGCATATATATGGCACCCCTTTCTAAAAATTCTTTTCAACTTCAATGCTGAAATTTATTTGACAGATATATGTCGTGGAATACCTTGCATCGTCCTTCAATTCCTTCCGTCATCAAGGCATGTGAAAGCCTTGTTGTGGCAATCTAGGATATCACGATGCTTGTCCATCCAATCCATACCAAATAAGAAATCATATGACCTAAGGGGCATGATATTCAAATCTACCTTAGTGCTAACTCCATTCATGCTTACTAGGAAATATTTGACAAATTCATTGATTTTCCTCTTGGTTCCAGTGGCTATCTCAATCATGTGGGATTGGAAATTTGCTTGTTTGTTTTCCAAGGCTATATAAATCCCGACATACTCCTTCCCATGTCATCCACTGTATTATTTTCCTAAATGTTATGCACAATCCTCATCTTATTTCCCTTGTGAGGGAAATATTTTTAGAAGTGGTCTCCTTCACATCCCCAACCACTTTATGGGTTGTTGTCCTAGCCTTTTCCCAAAGGAATTTGTCATTTTATGTTCAACATGTGTTGGTTTTCCTTGCCAATATTCTTGAGATTTGTTTCCGATGAAAATCAACTTGAATCCTTTCTTTCTTTGATCCATCTTGCCTATTTTCTTATCATCCCATGTCACTTGGAAAGATGGCCTTCCCTTGTTTTGGTCATGCAAATACTTATTCTTCCTCATGGCTTATTCCAATGTTATAGGCTCATCAAATTGTATTGTAAAAATATGGCGACCCACTTAAGAAGCTCTATATTTTTACCTTCTCGTCCTTGATGAATTCCATGTACCTCACAAGCTCCAGGAGTATCTTCTCATACTCCTCCATGGTCATATTTCCTAGATTGAGCTCAAAGAATTATTGCATCTTCTTGTCATAGTAATGCTCTACAAAGTATTTTTGCTAGAAATATATTTTGAATTGCTTCCAAGAAATTCTCTTTTAATCAATATTATTGACTTGCTTCAGCTAGTCCTACCACATGGAAGCCTTACTCTAAATATGGTATATGGAAATTCTTGCTTCCAAGTTCGATGAGTAATCACGCAGATGGAAATATTTTCTCATGCCAAACTACTAGGCTTCAACATATTCACCCTTTCTATGCTCTCCATCAAATGGTGGTGGCTTGAGCTTCTTAATATCTCCTTTCAAAATATCTGACTCAGGTGATCCAGGTGGATATTTTTGGCCACCCACCTATTCCAATTGTCTCCTCATGTCCATTTTTTATTCAGCACGTCTTTCTGTACTTCTTTATAATTGTGAGTTCTACACTTCTAGGGCTGTTTGAAGCCTCCCACATTCTCCATGTGGATACGGGTGGTCTCTCGCCTAATCCAATTGGCTTATTTTGTATGTTTTCATGTCAACACATCTTGTTGTACTTCCAGGGCTGTTTTGGGTCCCTAAACATTTTTTTCTTGACTCACCACAGTCAGACTGTAGATTGAGTCACATTTTGACAATGGAATGTGTAGCTATCTGAAATACCTTTCCAATTGGCTATCACGCACCTAAAAAAGAGGTCATATGAAAAAGTTACAACCTTAGAAAGTTGAGGTACCAAATTACACCAACTTACCCATAGGGCCCACATGACTTTTGGTGTTTCACCTTCTAGGGTTAGGTTTTTGGATGTCTAGGGTTTTGAAATTCATGAGTAATATGAAAAGGGCCTTTGGAGCCTCATTGTAATCCATTCTGCTCAGATGGATGTGCGTAGCAGCCACATCTCTTCTCAGAGATAACTACCACCATTCGAGCAAGTTTTAGTTTTGCAGTTTCACAGTTTCAGCCTATTTCATTATTTAATAGAAGATATTGTTCATTGGATATTTGTGTTATGCTTCCTATCTCTTTATTTATTTTATTCAGTCTATTAATCAATTCGTTCCACTCCTAAATCTGGATCAGTGGTATCAGAGCGGTCTACTCTTCATTTATTTTTCTTTGTGCATGTCCCCGACAAGATCTAGGTACAAGAAGTTGGGACTTGAACCAATCGAACCATTACCAGATCGACCGCATCGAGCCTGAAAACAACCCATGGGAGATGAAAAGAAAGATGATGGAGCAGGAGATCCTATTAAAATGTTGCTCAAGGAAGCCCTCGTGCGACAAAAGAACGAAATGATGAACAACTTTGCTCATATCCTTCGACAGTTTCCCATGGGAGAAGCATCTTCATCAAGAGGCCATGCAACCCCCTTCAAGGTACAGGTAAATTTTGATATTCCATTATTTGAAGGATTGATATATGTGGATGTTGTAGATAATGGTTGAATCTGCTCAAAGGATATTTTTCGGTCCACAATTTTTTCGATTGGGAAAATATCACTTTTGCACTACTCAAGGTCGTTCTCCATGTTAAAGACTGGTGGGATACTTACTCGGAGCAAAGGGCCGTGGAGGAATCTGCAATTTTTGTGGTGGTCCCTACATGGGACTCCTTCCAGTATGCCATTAAAGAACAATACTACCCTATTGGAAGCTACAAGGACTAGTGCACCAGATGGACCACCCTATGTCAAGAAAGGGACCAGACAGTACTAGAATTCACCAATATTTTCCATACCCTAAGCACCAAATTGGGTATCAAATATTTTGAGCATCATCTAGTGCTAAAAAACCATGATTGTTTGCATAGATACATTCGAACAGAAATGAATTTCCTGGACATCACCTCATTGGGCACAACTTATAGATACACTGTCAAGATCGAGCAAAAATTTAAGCAGAAACGACGAGAGTTTGGATCTGCAAACCCCTCACAGCTGAAGCAGGACAAAGGCAACCCCAACTCACATAGTAGGGGAATGAGTCGAGATGGCCGCCCTCAGGACAATCTATCCAAGCCACAACAAAAGAAGGGAAATGAGAAGACAAAGAAGGACACGGGAAAATGGTGTGAGTACGATAAAAGTCCTTGGCACAACACCAATGAATGCTGCTCCAAGCAGTACCTCATGGCCGAGCTGAAGGCTTCTGAGTCAGAGGACGATTCTAATTTTGAGTCAAATCTTGAAGGAGGGAAAAAGATTATCGATGTTGAACCCAGTTCCATGGTCGCTACCACCAAAGTCCTTCCAAGCGAACCAGAAGAACCAGAGGAAGGGGAACACCTCTTTCACTCGCAGAGGTGGGTCAAGGGGGCTCTGATTCATTTCATTGTCAACAAAGATAGTTAGAAGAACCTGATTTCAGGAGATGACATCAAGCAGTTGAACCTGCCAATGACACTGCACCCGCAACCCTACACCATCGGTTGCCTTTGTCAAGGAAGAGATCTCCGTGTCAGCGACCATTGGCGTCTTCCCTACAACATCAAGCCTTTCAAAGATGAGGTACTGTGTGATATTTCTCCTCTTGAAGTTTGTGATGTTCTTTTAGGAAAAACATATTTGTGGAAGCGTCATGTTGTGTATGATTCTAGACCCCATAGTTTTATTATTACTTTGGGTAGACAATCGTATAGGATCCCAATGGTGGCACCACCTACTATTATTTCTTTAATGTCTGCTAAGAAATGCAGTAAGGTCATTTCACAGTCCAGGAAGTTCATCTTCTTTGTGATCCGTGCTCACAGTAAGAAGAAGGTCGCCGCCACATCCATGGCCTCTACACAATGCCTATATTTTCAGCAAAAGATGATCATACACATTGATCACAAGCCTCTACATTTCTTACAAACATAGAGGAAGTTGCAGAATGACCGCCATCAGAAGTGATCCACCTACTTGCAACAGTTCCATATCAACATCAAGTATAAGACATGTATCTCCAATCATGTCGATGACTGCCTCAGTCGACCTTCTGTGCATGCACTTACCACTGTGATCCATTCCTGTGGACATGAAACATACGAGTGGCCCCAATTTTACGAGCAAGATCCGAACTTCGCCACCACATATCAGCTCTTGGGTATAGGCACCATTGCCACTAATTTTCACATTCAGGATAGACTCTTATGCCACCTTGTCCATCTCTGTGTTCCTATAAGCGAGAGTGAAAATATGATTTGGGAATCCCACTACAGTTGGGTGGCAGGACATTTTGGCGTAGAGAAAACAATGGTCATTCTTCAGAAACATTTTTATTGGCCAAAACTTCGATAGGATGTCAGCAAGTATATTAGATCTTGCACTTCCTGCGCCATTTCCAAGCCATCCATCAAGAAGCAAGGCTTATACACCCCTCTTTCTATTCCCTAGAAGCCATGCGAATCCATCTCCATGGATTACATGTCTAGTTTGTCGTCCACCAAGAATGGAAATGACTGCGTGTTTGTGGTCGTTGATCGGTTTTCGAAGATGGCCATCCTCACAGCCTGCAAGAAGAATGTCACAACGACAGATACTTCCAAGCTCTTCTTCAAACGAGTTTGGGTTCACTTTGGGATACCATAAACCATCATCTCTAACCGAGACAATAGGTTCCTCAACACCTTTTGGTTGAGTCTCTAGTCTCTGTTGGACACTAAGCTCACAAAATCCACTTCTTTCCACCCCCAAACCGATGGCCAAACCGAGGTCATCAATCAAATGATTGTGCACATCCTATGCATGTATAATTCTAATCATCCTCGTACATGGGACAAGAGTCTCCCATATGTCCAACACAGTTACAACATGGCTCTCCATAGTTCCACCAACCATAGCCCATTTCAGGTGGGTCTGGGATTCTAACCCTTGGGACCCATTGATGTCACACTTCCTCTTTCCACAACACATACATACTCTTCCCCTGATTAGTCTGTGATTGACAAATCCACCATATTCATTGAGCGGATTCAACACATCCGCTAACATGTCTAGGAGATTTTGAAAAAATCCAATGCTAAGTACAAGTAGCGCCATGATAAACATAGGGTACCACACCAGTTTTAGGTTGGCGACATAGTCTGGTTACATTTGCAGAAGGAGCGTCTCACCGGGCCCCATTGGAAGCTTCTCCCACTTCGTTATGGGCCTTACACTATCACCAAGGTTGTGGGTAGCAATGATTTTGAGCTCAACACTCCACCCTTCCTTGTTCTGCATTTGGTATTCAATGTGGACTTCCTTTGGCCATATTTTCCACCATTATTGGACACCTCTGAGATCGCCAAACAACTAAAACCAACAGATCTCAACCCTGACTGCATGGAACAAGAATCCATTGATCAAATAGTGGACACATAGGTTAAGGGCACTCACCAATAGTGGATCCATCTTTATTAGGTTGTCAAGGCCGGACAACTCCTACACCAAGGAAAGTGGCTCACCTGAGGCCAAATCCAGCAAAAGTTTCCTCACCTGATGGGGAAAATCAACGCAATGGATACCATTGCTTCCTAAGGGGGGAGGATTGATCCAGGTGGATATTGGTGGCCACCCACCTATTCCAACTAGATCCTCGTGTCCATTTTTTTTTCAGCACGTCTTTCTGTACTGCTTTATAATTGTGAGTTATACACTTCTGGGGATGTCTGAAGCCTCCCATATTCTCTAAGTAGATATGGGTGGCCTCTCGCCTAATCCAACTGGCTTATTTTGTATGTTTTCATGTCAGCACATATTGGTACTTCTAGGGCTTTTTGGGGCCCTAAACGTTGTTTTCTTGACTCACCATAGTCAGACTGTAGACATAGTCACAGTCTGATGGCATAATGTGTAGTTCTCTGAAAGACCTTTCCAACAGGCTATCATGTGCCTAAAACGGAGGCCACATGCAAAAGTTACGACCCTAGGAAGTTGAGGTACCAAATTACACCAACTTACCCATAGGACCCACATGAATTTTGGCGTTTCACCTTCTAGGGTTAGGTTTTTGGATGTATAGGTTTTTGGTATTCATGAGTAATATGAAAAGGGCCCCTGGAGCCTCATTGTAATCCATTCTACTCAGACGGATGCGCTTAGCAGCCACATCTCTTCTCGGAGATAGCTACCACCATTCGAGCAAGTTTCAGTTCTGCAGTTATACAGTTTCAACCTATTTCATTCTTTAATAGAAGATATTGTTCACTGGATATTTGTGTTATGATTCCTATATATGTGTTTATTGTATTCAGTCTATTAATCAGTTCGTCCCGCTCCTAAATTTGGATCATCAGGCCTCCTCCTTTGATGTCTGACCAATGACACACTTGGGTTTCTCTTGGAATATGAACATGAACATGCTCTTTTGGTTGAGTGTCCCAGTAAATGATGATGTTTACTAATTCTCCTTGAATTCATAGATCCCATGTGTTCATCCCTCCTATCATGAGATCTGGATGCTACTACTTCCTTACACCGATTGCTTGTTTTGTGCAAGAATATTTATTGACTTGCCTCTGCAACATATTCATACCTTGTAGCAATTGAGTCTTAATTTGATTTTTCTCCGCCTTATCTCTTATCATCCTTTCATTGTCTACTCTATAACTATGCACTTATTTCTGCAAGCTTCTCATAGTCTCAACTATCTCCACCGGTTTCATGTTGCTTCTATGTCCATTGGACTTGGTCTTTGCATTTCCTAAGCTGATACGTAAACCTAAGATCTCGTCTTCATGGCTATAAGATCCTTAGGCATCCTCCATATCTCTAGTCCCCACATAATAACCAAATATGTTTTTCTTGTACCTCTAATTCTACAAAAATGTTCATGCAACAATTATTGTTAAAATTATGCATATTGTAAATTGTCATTAATTAAGTTGCACGCCCTTCTTTGCCTTAATTTTTTTTTAAGAACATTGATACACTAATCAATATTTGTAGCTTTCAAATGCATTCTCTTCTAAATTTTCATTTTTATCAATGTACTTATGCCTCAATCTAATTTATGAGTTAAAATTTATGGCTTTCCAAAATCAATAGTTTCACTTCTTTTTGCACTTATTTCATTGGTACTAAAAATCTCAAGGGCTAACTTCGACCTCTTGTAGAAGAAAATATGGTGAGAACTAGGAAAAAAATTATATTGGGAATTTATAGTGTTCCTTATTTTGAATACACAACAACTCTCAGATTTAGGATCTGATATTCCAACCAACATTTGCATCAATCTAGATTTGACAACTTTGTCCTTTTGCATTCCCTCTAGACTTATAATTTTTAGTAGAAAATGGCTATCTTCCAAACGGAGAAAAACTAGGAAAAACTTCCTCAAGAAAAAGTTGTCTATATTGATGAGTAAGTAAAACGTTGACTAAATAATTTTTTCCGGTTTAGAGATCTGGGTCCCTTTTTCTCCCTTGAAGATTTCAAAAATCCCCAAAAAGTGCTCGAGAATAGTGGATTTTTCCCCGTTTGGGAATATCCACTCCAAATCCTTTAGAATTTTTCCAGAATCCCAACTACGTATCCTCGTGCTTTCTTTTTTAACTCTCTATACAAATTTCAACTTAATCTGAGTCCAGGTCATTGAGCACTACCCATATATTTAAAAACCATTAGTTTGGATTCTCTAGAAAATTTAAGCAAAAATGGTTAATGGCCCTCACCGAAAATTTTGTAGCCTTCATCACTATGGACAGACCCTTTAAACTTCCCCTGATTCTGAGTTGAACTTCTCATGTTATGACCAAAACAAGTTTTTAGCTCCAAACTTTTTTCTTAAAACTTGTCTATTTTTTTCCTTCCCTTTCCTCTTCTCTTCTCTCCTTTTATTTCTCTTGTTTCTTTTTCTTTCTCTTATCTTCTCTTCTCTTCTCTTTCATGTATCAACAATATTTATCTTTCTTCCTCACTGAAACTATCTCCCATATCAGCGAGTTGTATCTTTCTTTCTAACTGATAAACGAGAGTGAATTGGCAAGAAAGAAAGATACAACTCATAGATAAAGGAAAGTGGATTGGTGAGAAAGAAAGATACAACTCGTTGATAAAGGAGATACCACTCTATAGCACTCCTACTACTAATGCAACAAAATTTTGAACTCACGACTATTGCGAAAACCCTTGACTCGACCCTCTAGTCAAGTTCGACCACTTAGTGGTCAAATTGACCCCCATACACCACCAATCATCATACAAAAAAGCAAAATTTAGGGCCTCGACCCCAATTTTGCATGCTGGGCAAAAATGGATTTTCACCCAACTCTACACATACTAAAAAAATATGTCATTGATCTGTAGTAGATCGAAGTAGGCTCGGTGTTTCAACTAGGGCTCTAATACCACTTTGTAGTACCCATGTTACTAACCCAACAAAATTTTTGATACCCACTAAACTAAAATGCGCGCAACATGCTAAAAATCATCCATGCATCTAACATACTAATTTAAAATCATAAATGAAATCTATTAAACATGCACATCAGTGATTAATCCACTCAAATAACAAAATAAAATGCATAGCAATTAAACCCATAACTAAAGACAATGTACAAAGATAACACACTTGCCTTTGGAACAAATGTGCAACTAGCTGCAGAGGACAAACGTTCCACCCAACTATATCCTTTCTGCTCCAAATCTCAACAAGAAGTCACCCACAAGATGGGGCTATGAATCTATAAGAAAGGATGTTTCCTAAGGGTGTCTATTGTCTACTCTAATCCCAAAAATTACCCACATCAATATGATTTCCTACAACCATCCCAATCCACCATCTCTCTTTCCCCTCAACATGCACAACCCAATGAATGAGATCCCCTTATCTACCACATAGTCCCTCAGGCTATCCCATTTCCCTCCATGGCTCCAACGCAGGTTGGCTAGGAAATCTCTCTTATCGGGGACTCCAAAGATGCAGTTGCAACACAAAATCTCACATCATCAAGCTCGCTGGTTCATACATGGAAATCTCACTATATAGGCCTAACAACATGCTTCTTCATGCAATTGCAGGTTCAACAAGTTGCCCACAAAACCTACTATGGTTGTCTTCAAGCTCCAACACTTAGCACACTCTTTCTTTCCCAAAAACTATTTGTAAAAACTCCCTACAATACCCATTCAAATTTCCTTTTTACCCATGCATGTTGACTCTCACATTCCCCAATATTGATTTTACTCAGCCCCATGCTCTTAATAACTATGTGAGGTGACTTTTCACACCAACCCTCTTACATGTATTCAATGATTTGGAATTTGATACACTTAAAAGGAAAATGAAAGGTTCATGCAAAATAATAATTTTAGAAAGTGGCATGGGATTAATAGACATGGGTAATTCCCCCCTTGGACCCCCCCTCTCTTGTGAAATCTTAGCCCCCATGATTATGTCTGTGTCTGTCTGCAGTCGGAAATACATTTTATTTTATTATTTTGATATACAATGTTTACATATTACATCGCAGGGCCCACGACCATACATCCTATTTACATTATACATCACTAAACCAGGGATTAAAAATGGGGATGTTGCATTCTTGCTATTGTATAATTGTCGAGATGTGCTGATATGGGTAGAAAATTACATACGATAACAATGAATAGTAGAATTGGTTATGTAGAGCTATTATACATAGCATTTCAGACTTTATGATACAAACAATAATATAAATGGAAAGCCTAAAAAGTAATTGGAGTGGACAAATTTAATTCTGAGATGGGTAGCAAAGCACATATGATTGTAGCATAGAGCGAAATTTCTAGAGCTATTATACATAACATCAAGACCATAAATGGAAATCCTTATATATAAAAAGTAATTGGAGTGGTCAAGTCTTGAAATTAATCTAAACCAACAAACCAAATCAAACTGAACAATTCGTCAGATGAACCAAAGAGATCCATTCTTATGCAGAGGAGCTCTTTCCTCACATCCAATAGGAGGTTTTGCACGAAAATCAGAAGTGGATAGACGAGCAACTAGATGCCATCGTGAAGCTTTTGGACATTTGCAATGCACTGAGATAGATGATATGTGATATCAAGGAATACCATACATCATTGTAGATGATCATTCGTGGCTTGGGGGATTTTTCAGAGAAATGATCTTCGTTGGGAAACTTTTGAGGGTTCAGACGATGCTCAGTAATTGTAAGGAATTCATGGTGAAGAAAGAGGTGCAAATTCTGCATGATTTTTGTGAGAATCTCTCTAGACTAGACAAGAGAAACTCTATGGGTTTCATCAATAGGAATATATTTTCCACATGGTTCTAATCTAAACTGGCACATGTCATGTTTCCATAGACCCTTAACATATGAAGAAATTTGAGCGAGGAACCTCTCCTTAACAAAAGAAAGGGTGGCAATGCCAGAGAGCCCATAGAGCTATACAAAGGGTTCATAATCCAACTTTCTAGAGATATTATATATGTTTTCTCAATTTTCCATCAAACCCCGGGCTTAGCAGCATCCATGATTCCTTTGCAAAGTTGTTGCATCCCTCCTTCCTACAAGTGAATGGAAAGGGACATTTCAAACAGAAGACATACTTAATTTATTTTTAGGTCTAATCAACTAAATCCTTATGTTTTTCTTATTTATTTTATAGATTTTTTTTTAAAGATTCTCTGTTTTAGAAAAAATCAAGGTTTAGATTTTTGCAAGTTTATTGATTTAGCTCTTGTATATTCAATTGAATGATGTATCTTTGTTAAGGTTACATTTTAATTCATTATTGGAGACTCAAGTGAATGATGTATGTATATTCAAGTGAATGATGTATCTTTGTTAAGGTTACATTTTAATTATTATTGGAGACTTAAGTGAATGAAGTATCTTTGTTAAGGTTACTTTTTAATTCATTATTGGAGACTAGGTTTGGAATGAATTTTTGTTTTTTAATTTTTAAAAATTATTATTATTATTTGAGATTTAATTTAAAATGATTTTTTATTAGTTTATTTTATTGATTATGAAAAATTTGAAATGAATTTTAATTATTTTATTTTATTTATTTATGAATTAAAGATTACATATTATAATTTTGAATTTCCTGAATCTTTAATCATAATGAATCTTTTTATTATATATTTATCTATATATTGATTGAAAAACGCCTTATTTCTTTCTCAGGGTGAGGTCCTCGATCGCTGTAAAGCCTTATTTTATTGTGAAGCGTTATTGGTGAAGAGCATCACAAGGCCGAAGGTCGCCACTACCATATCGATGGAATAACACAGTGAGAATACGCTTTTTCAGCAAATAAGTAGTAAGGGCCTGCTTCCCTCCCTGAGTTTGAGGGTTGCCAAATTGAGATCACATGCTTCAAAGGCTGGACTCTGCGAATATGTAACCAAAGAAGATAAGCGACCCGTTGTTTGGGGTGAGACGCTTTATGAGGTTACAGAACGCAGTATTGCGAGTGGAAGGTCGGCCTAGACATCGTGAAATCCCGGGGCACAACAAAGGGAAAGTATGGCCCGAGCGATATATTGGCCTGTGACGCCTGCCTACCACAATGCGTAGTCATACAGAACTCCGTGCTC
>JASDQU010586005.1:28845-39892 GCA_032191745.1 Picea mariana | reverse complement strand
TCTTCCGTTGACTGAAGCAAGAAAGATTTCCCATGACTCAGGGAGTCCATCAACTGCAGTTTGTACAAGGTCATCATCATCCACAACAACTCCAATTGTTGTAAGCTGATTTCTGGTTTGAGCAATCTTGGAAAAGAAAACAACGATGGTTTCGTCCTTTCCCATCTTTAATGTACGTAGTTGTTTCTTCAATATTCTCCTCTGAGTTGGAGCCTTCTTTTCATAAAGATTTGCTAGGGCATCAAAACATTCTTTGGCAGTCCTTAGAAGACCAATGAGGGGCATCATGCTGTCCTTAACTAAGTCAAAGATGATTCTTTTAGCTTTGGCTCGTCTCTTCTTGTATGCTGCCCTGCCTATATTTGAAGTGGGTTCTTCTATTACCCTGGTAACCAACTCATCCAAGTCTACCTTTTCTAGTATGTTGAGTACTCTAGACTTCCAAGCATTGAAGTTGGAGGCCCCTTCAAGCCTATCTTCTGCTTTGACTGAGATGAGGCCATGCTGAATTCTGGATCAGATTATGAAATGGTTTTACTGTTGATCTGCAAAACAAACCTTAAGAAGTGGATCTACGCAAGCTCAAGTCTGCAACTCTTGAGCTCTTTTCACGCCCTAAGCTCTGATACCATGTTRGATTTAGGGAAAAAAAAGAGAAAACAATAATACTTTTCAATTTTGTTCACTAGTATAAATTTAGATCAGCRCATTTAAACAAAGACATAAGGAGATTTGAATATATAAAAATTAAATTCTGAACATAAACAAAATTCCTGAGTTCAGAGAACAAACCTTAGCTTACATCTTAGCCAATGAAGAAAGTACTTGTCACATGTGTGGATGTAGTCCTCTTTAATATGCTCAAAAAATCAGTTTAAGGTTAGGGTATTGATCTCTATCATGAAGATTGGTAGACAATTTTTCCAAGGAGAGGACCTCCAGTAAAAGGGACATCAAACCCTTCAAGAGGAAAGCAACAACAAAAGGACAACAAATCCCTTCAGCAAATGGGACAACAAACCCATAAATGTAGACAAGAAGGAAGGGGAGATGCCACCGGTCCCTCCACACACAACGATAGCCACAAGGAAGGGCTGTGACACCTATGCTCAGCCAAGGGATAGCCTGGACACTTAGGGGAAACCACAACAAGCAAGAGGAGAGGTCAACGATGGGCCTGGACAGTCAAGGAGAGGTCCGACACCTCTTACACCAGCAGACAAATCAAAAGAAGATCCTAGCCAAATAGGTGTCCAAACAACACGCCTCGGGTCTGAAACAGAGAATCCACGAGAGGCGCCGCACCATTTCCAAGAGAAAGAATAACCTGAGGTAGCCGCAAGCCTGCAACAAATAGGAGAATGAGTAGTGAGTGTGTTAAAATGAGAGGGGGAGGGTTCCTTATATAGTTTTATGAAGAAGGGTAGGGCTAGAATAAAACAATTAAATAATGACAATTTAATTAATATAAATATTAATTAAATATCAATTAAGTCAAAGTAAATTATAAAAACCCAACACCCTATAAAACAAGAAAGAAAGCAAAACAACAAGCAATGGGGAACTTTAAGACAAGGTCAAGGGGGTCCTCAATGGCAAAACATGTCCACATAAGTCTCATAATGGCTTATAAACTGTTATCATTGCATAAGAGGGTACATCAACAATTTGGTCATGTCCATCTTCTTAGCTACTCCTAGGTCTCATGGACCATCCCGGGAGAGAGGAAGAGGATCACACATCATCACATCTTGGTATTAACCAAGATCTACCTGGTCCAAGACCAGGTTGCCCCAGAACACATCTGGGGGCCCTGTAACACATCTAGGGTCTTTATCGACCAAGGTACAAGACCAAGGATCAACCCATGCGTTAAGCAAGGGTTTCCTGGAACACATCCAGGGGCGCTAGAGCACATCTAGGGACTTACATCAACCACCAAGGAACACATCCAAGGATCAATCCAAGCACTGAGCAAGGTTTCCCTGGAACACATCCAGGGGCCCTAGAACACATCTAGGGACTTAGTGCTTGGTCCTAGACCAAGAACCATAGTAATGTACTGGGGGCCCTCACTAGTGTCTTTTGCCATGGCTCTCACTGCTTGGTCCCAAACCAAGAAACCCCAGGAGTGCACCGGGGTCCCTAGTCCACATCTAGGGTCTTATGCCATCCTCCTAGAGAATGGCTCTTGCAGCTGCACTAATTTCAACACCAACTTCTCTGATTGTCCTCATTTTTCAGTGATATGTAGACATAATGTGTGGTCTACATCATTACAATTCAATCATATAATGCTTCAATTCAAATCATATAATTTAGACATTATTGATCACAAGTAGGAGCTAATCATTCAAGAGTGCAACTGATGACTCTCCATGATTTATGTATTCCTCTTAGGGCCTCATCTGTGTTTTTAACTGCTTTGTTTGATACATAAGTTTTTAAGACTTTATTGGAAATGGCATTAAAAACCCATGCCATGAATGGTAGGTTGGGAGCTAACTCTAGTATATGGTGCAAAGAAGGCTTGCAAAATTGCTCTCATTGGTGTTAGGAGTGCAAATAGGCTGCCCCCCACCTTTGGTTCTTGTTCTGCTATCACGGCACCCAGGACTAGGCGGCTCTTGTGCTTGTCTGCTTTGGCTTCGTCTTCTGAATTATACATAGCTGCTGGCATATTAAAGGAATCACCAATATCACCAATGATTTTCTTCCTCTTATTTTTTGCTGCTTTAATGGCTTGTAAATATAGATTAGGTTGGTGTTTAACATCTTTAGGGATGTAGATTAGGTTGGTGTTTAACATCTTTAGGGATGCAGATTAGGTTGGTGTTTAACATCTTTAGGGATGCTTGGATAGGCTGTTTGTCCCCTCCCAGGGCATGGGCAAGACAATATTTGAACCTGTTGATACCCCCATTAACTTCTCTCAGGCGTAGCATGCTTTGGACCATGCTTCTTTTGATTGTTGCACAGTGGTTCCAGGAAAAATCATATTCCCTAGGAATTTTACAGGTAAAAAGTGAGAAAAAATTGAAAATCAGAACAGAAAATGATCTGATTCAGCTTAGAATATGAGCTCAGAAATTCGGCAAGAAAAGCTCAGCCCCGAAAATTCTGACCTCGCTGTGAACAACTCAGGCCTGAAAATTTCTGCCATGGCTGTGAAAAATTCAGTCCTGAAGAGTTTGCGTCTTACCTGTGAAAAGTGTGCCCTAGCTGGTGAAAATCAGCTCTGAAATTTGGTGAAAATATGTGCCCTAGCGCCTGAAAATTTCTGCCTAGCTGTGAAAAGTTCAGTCCTGAAAAGTTTCCGTCTTACCTGCAAAAAATTCTGTGTCCTAGCTGGTGAAAATCAGCTCAGAAATCTGTGCTCTAGCTGGTGAAAATCAGCTCTGAAATTTGGTGAAAATATGTGCCCCAACGCCTCTAAAATCTGCTTTAGAGAATATGCCTAAAATTGACGTCCTAACTGCCACCATGTCTTTCTGAAAATCTGCCATAGCTGTCATTGTGAAATTTCACTCAAATTCTGAGCCCTAGAATGGGGAATATGAACCCAAAAACGGTGAAGAAATGGCAGAGGTATGTTTCTTATTGCACATAGAACTCCTTGCAATAATTGCTTTAGCTTGTGTGAAATTTTGCTGGAAAAGAGGATAAAAATGAGCCTAAAATGAGCTTTTTGGGGTATTTATTGGGAAATGGCCTTCTTGCCTGAGTTAGACCAATTTGAGTTTGTTAGACTCATTTGTTTTGACAGAATCTGGTCAAAAGTGCTGGTTCTGGGATGACTTGGTTGTGTCTTGATGTATTGGTAACCCCTCATTGTGGCTTAGGTAGAATCTGAAATGCCTCATTGAGGTGTTCATGACCACTACAATTGTCAATATCTTCATTTGTGTTTCTTTTGCAAGTGGTCCCACCAAATTGAGATTGGTCTTTTGATAGGTTTGAAGACAAAATTACAGCAAGGAGCTTCCTTTGTAGGACAACCTAGTTAAGCCAAATGACAAAAAAGGCCAACTAAGTAGACCTAGGCTACCCAGATGAACTCCCAATTCAGTTGACTTATTGCTAATTGACAGGTATTTAGCTACCAGTTGTAGTTTCCTAGAGTAGTCCAACTTGATTTCTATCTTATAGCCAAATTATATTATGAATGTCAACCATGATTTGTAGAGGTTCAACATTGAAGTTGATCGCATGCCAGGTCACCTACCAAGGTTCAATTCCCATGGAGACAAATAAGTTGTTGGGAACATGTGCAAGTCATGTGTGAATTCGATTGAATATTCCCCCTGTGTTGATAACTTAGTTGAATGGAAGTGCTTGATCACTGGTCTGCATCTCTGCCAAAAAATCAATCTCAAAAGTACATGACATGATGACAAATGCTAATACATATTGGCTGTTCCCACTCATTCAAGACAAGAATTAAATGATTTGAAAATTAATAAAATATCTATGAACCCGTGTGTTGATAACTTAGTTGAATGCAAGTGCTTGATCATTGGTCTGCATCCCACCCAAAAAATCAATCTTAAAAGTACATGATATGATGACAAATATTGCCCTTGTTGCTAACTTAGTTGGATGGAAGTTCTTGATCATTGGTCTGCGTCCCCCCCAAAAAAATAATCTAACAAGTACATGACACAATGACAAATCCTAACATATTTTCTGTTCACACCCATTCAAGACAAGAAGTAAATGATTTGAAAAATAATAAAAATGGTATGAACACTAAGGCTACATCTAGAAAGTACAATACTAGCTTTCTCAAAAGAATGGAAGGTATTAGTAAAATGCATAAAAGAGAGGTACATACCATTTCAGCTCAACTATTTGTACTTCTTGAGGATGCCTTAAAGATTACATCTATAGTAGGCAAAATAAAGACATGACAGCTTGGGTATAATTTAAATCATGAGCAAGATACATAAAGTAGAGGTATTAAATTTATCCCAAGTTTGTTGCATTAATTATGTTGCCCAATATAAATAAGTTGTTGGTCACTAACATTATGTTGCCCCTCATCATTTCATCCACATTTGCTTGGCCATTCTTTGGGAAAAATGTCCCTTTGTCACTTTATCTTTTTTGTAGAAGTTTTTAAGGCTCTCCTTCATTGGGGTGAACTATTTTTGTGTTGTTAAATTTGGCAGCATCGACTATCATTCTCCAATGAGAGGCTATGTGGGCCGCCCTGAGGCTAGCCAAGGAGATTTGGGTAATCAACTAGTCTTGTAAGGTATTGACAAAAGCCAGGGGGAAGGTACAACCTTTGAGTCAAACCAAAAGTTAGGACGAACGAGATGCTATATGATCTTGTGAGTCTTGTTGAGGCAAAGGAAGAAGCCTTGTAAGACTAAGACAAAAGTTAAGATGCCAAGGCTAATGCAAAAGTCAGGGGGAACATACAACCTTTGTGAGCATAGACAATCTAGTGCAAAAGTCAGGGGGAACATACAACCTCTGTGAGCATWGACAGACTAGTGCAAAAGTCAGGGGGAACGTACAACCTCTATGAGCCTAGTCAAGCCTTGTGAGCCATGAGCAAAAGTCAAGGCATCTWGCAAAAGTTAGGTTGAATGTACAATTCCTATGAGCTAGAAACAAAYAATCTTCCTTATGYAAATAATGTAAATGTATTGATCTAGTGCRTTGGCATGTGTAACMTTATCCACCATGAAAAGAAATTCGAGTTGTCAAACTCAAGTTGTAAATGTCWAGTTGCATGTCGAGTTGCMTGCAWSTCAAGTTGYATGCATGTCAAGTYGTGTGTTGAGTTGCATTGCATGCATGTCWAGTTGCATGTCGAAGTTGCATGCATGTCAAGTTGCATGTTGAGTTGCATTGCATGCATGTCGAAGTTGCATGTYGAGTTGCATTGCATGCATGTCAAGTTGCATTGCATGCATGTCAAGTTGCATGTTGAGTTGCATTGCATGCATGTCGAAGTTGCATGTTGAGTTGCATTGCATGCATGTCAAGTTGCATGTCGAGTTGGTATGATCCAGGTGGATATCGGTGGCCACCCACCTATTCCAACTTGAGTTTGACAACTCAAAATTCTTTTCATGGTTGTACGTTCCCCCTGACTTTTTTGCTTTTTGCTTCTTTGGTCAAAGACAGGCTAATGCTCCATTTAGCCATGATCAGTGTTTCCCACTTTTTGCTTTTTTGGAGAAAGACTGCTTTTTGGGCATGTCTATAATTAGGAGTTTCTATGTATGGCAGGTACAGGTCAAATGTAATGGTTTTGAGCATGCAGTGGTGGGGTGGTTCAAGGTTCCGGTATGCGAAGATTGATGAGTCAAGAGCAAGGTTGAGCAGGTGGATTGTCTTCTCCGAATGTGACATGTCGCGGCTAGTTGGGGGGATTTCACGAGGTTCCAAGTGGCAGACAAGTCTACTTGTTATCATGGTCAAGCGTAAAAATCCTAATTTGCTTTGTTATTCACACTTGGTGGATTATCTTCTCCGAATGTGACACGTGGCAGCTAGTTGGGGGGATTTCATGAGGTTCCAAGTGGCAGACCAAATCTACTTGTTATCATGGTCTAGTGTAAAAAAATCCTAATTTGCTTTGTTATTCACACTAGGTGTTTTTCCTACTTTTGCAAAGAAGGAAGGTGATTCGACCCCTTAGGTGTAAGTGGCAGCTTTTGTGATTTTGTTTGAAGACCCAAAAGCTTTGGTTGACTTTGTATGTCTATCTTGCCATGCAAAGAAAAGGTAAACGGGGTGGATAAAGCTGCTGTTGTTGAAAGAAAGCAGGAAACCCAAGGCAAAATCACACAGATGTTAATTTTGTCCAGCAAAAGAGGTTGGGTCGACTTCCCTAGCATCATTGGCATGTCATTTGGTTTTGGATTGCAGGGAAGAGGCGTACAGGTGATTTGGGAGCGTATTTCAGCATAGAAAGCAGTGATACAAAAGCTGGAAAGGGTTACAGTCAGCATTTTTTACACAGTAATAGCGCAAGGCCTAAAAGGGGTTTCAGCGAGTTAGTCTTGAATCCTGGGTTGATTCCCCTTGGCAGAAGTTGAAACAAGAGGTTGGTTTTTTGGAAGTTATATCTTAAAATATCCGTATGCTGGGCTGTTGGTTGCGTTAGCCTCTGTTTCAAAGAAAAATCATCATTGTCAAATCTGCATACAGTTGCATAATCCAAGAGGGATCAGCGCTTTAGGTACAGGAACAGTGGCAGCATGCTAATCAAAATCAACGCTGGGAGACTTTGAAGTGGCAGATCCAATACTATTGTAATATCCAGCAAAATGTCAAGGTAAAGCAGCCTGGAGCTTGTTTACTGGCCACAAACTGCCTTCCTGTTCGTAATGGATGTCTTCTTTCAATCTTTTAAAAGGGGAAACATGCTTGACTTTGCCAACCACAAGTGCCATGTCTGGGAAGTATTGCACTTGATTTCTCTTACACAACTCTGGAGTTGAAACCAGTATCATGTCCTTAAGTACTGGGCATAAAAGCTATACCTTGAGAATAGAGACAAATTGAGGAGGATAGTGCTATGAGGTCAAGTCTGATTGGCTGTTTACAGAACAGCAGTGTCATTTTCTCCATTTGAAGGTGAACTGACCTCATTCATGTGCAATGATTTGACTGCCCTTTCATAGGTACGAAATGTCCAGGCTTATGGTACTTCATACCCCACAGGAATTTGTGGCAGTGGATAAATTTGCAGCAGAATTAAGGACATATTGCTGTTGATAAACTGCTTCAAAAAATTAGATTGGTATGCTATTTAAGCCATAAATTTCAGTAGACAGCGAATGATAACTTCCAAGGGCCATCACGCCGATATGTTTTGATATATTCAGCAGTGTTGTATATCTCTCCGATATATCTCTGATATTCCGATAAATTCCTTGTTAGATCCCTGTCTTGCGACATTTTCCGAGATATTCCGATATTTTCCGCCAATGTCACCGAGAAGTTACATTCCAAACCCTCACCGATACTTTCCCCGAGACGAGATATTCAGCATTGGTATTCAGCAGTTGGTATCTTGAAAAACTACAACAAGAGCACCCAGGTCACTTCTTTACCCAGGCAGTTATATGGCATGATCATGAAGCAGCAAGAGATTGAGGAAGGAGGTGATGCATATAAGATGGATGCAAAAAGTATGTTTTGGCAGTAGGATTAGGATGGCTTGTTTTTCCCAAACTATAAAAAGCAAAAAAGGAAAAAGTTGCAAATAAAGTTGCTTCCTGAAAAGCCATAAATCGTGAGTTCGCATGGCAAAGGGGTCATTCAAACAGCAGGTCAGTGGCGAGCAAATTAAGGGAGAAACACTTCAATTGGAAACATCAACTTGAGTTTCTAAGTAGATTCAAAGCCAGCGATAGGATGAGGGAATATAGCAGTTTTTGTGCCAACTAAAACATCATCAAACAGCAGCTTGCCACAGAAGGAAGCCATGCTGGCTTATGTCAGTTTTGGCTTGCTTCTTTCCTCATTTCAACCAGCAGTTTGACCTTGAGTGACCTGCATGCAGGGACTTTTCAACTTTGTGTGCTTTATTTCCATTCCCTTCTGCTGTTAAGGCGACTAGGGTATGAGAGAATGTTTTCCTATATATGCAGATGGGCAGGACAGTTGCAGGGTTTGACAGTTCATTCCTGAAGACAATAGTAGCATCGAAAAGTCTCTCAATCTTTCACCACCAGACTCTGACCACCACCTCTACTGCAGGCAAGGAATTCAATGGCAGCCTGTAACCTATCACTCAATACAATACATATAATCTCTTGGGTAATAAGTGATTTGATATATTTATGCTTTATTTTATCTCTTTAAATCTCTTGGCTGAGTTGATCTAATTGTTTTCGTGGTGTAGTGTGGTTTTCGTGCATTTATTTTGAATTTTCTTCACTTAAAGCGCACTTCCTTTCATGCAGTAATCATTTATCTTTGTTGTTATAAACGTCTCTGGAATCTGATTTCAACCAATTAAAAACTATCATTGAGTTTACCCTCGCTCTTGATTCTTTTTGGACAGCCTGAGAGTGAGTTTCTAGTGTGCTGATTGTCTTGTAATACATGCAGAAACCTTCTTTTGATAACAATATACATTCACTAGGGACACCCCCTCGAGACTGGAATAATATCAGTCTGAACGGGGAGACCATCCAACTGTGACAAGGGTTGGTTTGCCTACAATTGTCAAGCACGTTTTCTCGTGCAGTTTTGCGTGATAACACTTCCTTGTGAAACATAACTTTCTTTTCCTTGTTGTGAAACTTACATCTTCTGTCATTGGTGTTGTGGTCATCTACGCTATATAAGTGACAATAATTTTCTAGGCACTCAAATTTTGTTTGTTGTTCATGTTTACAGTTTGTGCACTAGATGTGCTCTCTATTTTCCCTTACTTCTTGTCATCTCCCATATTAACTTGGCAAGTTCTTTTAGTGCATCACTTACAAAGGGTGCATCTTGATTCTTCGTTGGTGATTTGCTGTAGTTTCCGCTCTCTAAGTTCAAGTCCCAATTCATTACTTCTTTGTATGAAGTTGGGGCAACTACCTTCATCCTATTTATATTCTAGGTAGCAAACCCTCAACAACCATCTTTTCAATAACCTATCTATTATTTTTGTGTCTCTCTACTTAATAAAAGCCCTTTGTTTTTTGTTTTGTACATGCAAGCACATTGTTTCTTCACTTGCAACAACTTGTATATTTTGTCTACAATTTCAAATATCATCATGTGACAACTTGAACTGTTCAAATTCATTTTTAAGTGATTACAAATCATGTAAGTAGTTTGTAGAGAACTCTATACTGATCATGAATCAATATCCATGATTGTCATTGAATACCTTCGACCAATATGCTTCTTTCATCTTGCTTGTTAGCAATTCATAATGTCTCACTTGTGTTATAATGCCTTGGTGGGATACCTTTATCTTACACAATGAGTGCCCCCTTGCTTATTGTGTGGGAGTGCTTTTGCTCTTCTACTTCACTGCATTGTATGCTTACTTGGGTATCTTCTCGTTGTATCATGTTATCACTCTAGATGATCCCTTGGGGAAGTCAATGCCAAGTGGGTATGGGAAAATCTATATTTGTTGTCCTTATTACCAACTACAAATCTTTCACTTTAGAGTTAGGGTGTGCTAACCCCAAGGTGGTATCCCTAGTTAAATTCTAATATGACCCCAAAGGGGGCATATATGGGGTTAAATGTATATGTAATAGAGGTCTACCTAATAAAGGAGCCACATGTGCATTGTGTGAATAGGTATATATAGAGATCATGCAATCATTATTGGGGAACATGTGATTTGGATGTATGAATGTATTGGTGTATTTGGAGGAGGTTCTCCTATTCTTTAAGGAGTTATTGTGTAACTCATCTCTCTTATCCATCATGGAGTTATTGTGTAGTTGTGCTCCATACTCATATTTGGTGTACATAACGGATTCTTCAAAATCGTGAATTGGTCACACAAAAAGGTGTTCCAACAACTGGTTTCCATGCTAAATTTGGAAATGAATAATGCTCTTATCATGATGAAATTAACAAAGGAAGGAACACCCTCAATTAGGGATGACTTGTCACTCAAAATCTCAAAAAAGGCATTGGAAACAAATTGAATGCGAGCTTGTTTGTTCACCAAGCAAAGTCACAAATGATTTCAATTGATTTCAAAGCATAGCTTAAGGAGCAAGTTACCTTATCATCCACAATTTCCAATGGGACACTTCATAATGTGGCTGATATGTCTTATAACAACAGTGAAAGCAATCTCATTTGTTTCTAAAAGGCAATGGACAACATGTAGTGATGGTTGATAGAAGATGTCAACAAGATGTCCTTGGGAAAGATACACTTCTCTGAGTTGACAAGATCTTCTAGATGGCCGAAAACTCTTGGACAATGGCTAACACGAGTTGTTGAAATGAGGTGTAGGTAACAATGTTATTAGAGGCTCCAACTTGGGGTTAGTATTGTCTTGTGGGATGTTGAGATATTATATATCTCCTTATGTTATACCTCGCACAAA
>JASDQU010586005.1:0-21804 GCA_032191745.1 Picea mariana | reverse complement strand
AAAAACATGTGTGGAAAGAAAATCAGATTGAGAAACTATTATCAAATCAATAGATTTCTCATGCTATTTGGAAATAATAGCCATTGTTATCACCTTCTCCATGGGGGAAAATTGTGCTCCTCTTGCACTGAAGGCACTCCTTCATACTAAATAGGTATTTCTATTTCAAATCCTGAACACTTAATGATGAAAAGGAATATATAAGGCTCTAAATTTTGCTCTTCATTAGCTATACAATCAAAATAAAGGGTCATATCATTATGGATTTTTTGTCCCTATGAACTTCTGCAATTGATTCTATGTCAAAAGTAGGGAAGGAAGGAAGCTTACTAGAATTATTCTCCTCATCCTCAACATAATATCACTAGAGGATACTATAGATTTAGAAAAATCCTTAGAAAAATCACCATTATCAATAGGGCCTTCCCAATAGTCTTTGAAAACTTCTTCCAACTTCCATGTTGTAGGGGCATCATGAACAATCTTACCAACAGATTTTCATGTTCAACATCAAAATGATCAACAAATTTATCAAAAGCTCTATGATGTCACTTGACTAAAATAACATCAAAACCTTGAAACCTAGAAGGTAATCACACTACCATCTTCCACAAGGGAGTAGATTAGGATATCAAGTATCTTAGAAAAAGTCGAAGGGGTCATAAAATGTGGTCATTATATTGATTGTGCCATCAATCCAATGGATTAGATCTAGATCCTTCAAATTGGATTCGCCAAATGAGACCTAGAATCTTCTACATCCATGTGCCTTTTGCTATTGAATGTCTTTGACCACACTCCACATATTGTAACAACTATCGTACTCAAGGGACAAGTCTTCTCTCCCTGCCAACGACTCCAAAGATGTTATCACTTGGAATGATTCCTTGGGGAAATAATTCTCAAGGGGGTTTGACAATGATCAATGTAGGGAGCCTTAATTTGAAAACATTCACTCCAAGCAATGAGAAGATCCTTATCAAGAATTTAGTCCAATGAAAAATCCTACATTAGATTTCCAATATGACAGAGAAAGGGAAACCTTGGGTTCTCTCTATATTCCATCAAGAAATCTTTAGTTCCAAGTGAGGTGCCAAATCCGTGATTGAAGTAGGGGACCCTATTTCACAATCACTAGTTCCACATTCTATGGCCAACCTACCCAAGTAGTTCATTCAAGGCATTCAATCGTGTGTGTGTGTACCGGACGTAGGAAGTCAACAMAAATGTCTAACTTCGGGACATGTGATTCCTTAACAAATTGAGGCTTGAAGGAGTTCAAGCTATTGATGGGTATCATCGACCAAGTTCTTCATGCAAGACAATTATGGGAGACTGCCATAGCCCCTTTGGTAAGATATTTGTTCTTTCGTTGAATCCATTGCATTYCTYGTCTCTTATTGTTGCATGGTGTCATTTGTCTATATGATAAAGTGGTGTAGCTAGTTACACCACAATTGATTTCATGTCTTTTGTTTCTCACTGTTCTATGATAGTAAGGAATGAGTTGTTGACAAATAGACYTTTTRTTAATTGCCTACCATGTTCRTAAGAACTAGAATTGTCTTGTCCTAAATTGTACTTTTGACAAGCAAATACCCTAAAATGTTTGTTGTAAGTACATGAAGAGCAAGTKTAAAGGGAAATTCTTGTTTGATAGGCATGTTGCTAAAGTCTTTATTGTTGAAAGTAGCAACATCGGAAGGCATTCTGCAACGAGAGGTCTTAGGTGACCATCTTGAGGCTAACTAGGGAGTCTTGGAGATTAAACAATGTTGTGAGTCATGGAAAGAGTAAAGGCCAACGTACAAGCCTTGTGAGCCAGGAAAAAAGTCAGGACAAAAGAGATGTTGCCAGAGATAGTCTTGTGAAGTCATGGCAAGAGTTAAGGCAAACGTACAAGCCTCGTGAGCCAGGACAAAAGTCAAGACAAAAACCTTGTGAGTTATGTGCAACAGTCAAGGTCAACTTTGTGGGCTTAGTGCAAAATCCAAGGAAAATCTAGCAATAGACATGATGAATGTATAAATCCTGTGAGCTAGATTGATATGACAGACAATCTTCCTTATCACTTATGCAAATGATGTAATTATGATGATTTAGTGCGTTGGCACGTGTGATCTTATCCACCATGAGAAGAATGTCGAGTTTCTAGTTGTAAAATTCAAGTTGCATGTCAAGTTTGAGTTGTTTAACTCAAGTTGACAAAGTCGAGTTGCATGTCAAGTTCGATTTGTCTAACTTAAGTTGACAAAGTCGAGTTGCATGTGAAGTTGGCATGTTGAGTCACAAGTCCAGTTGCAAGTGCGAGTTGTCATGCCATGCAAAGTCAAGTCTCGAGGGCGAGTTGTCATGTCATGCAAAGACGAGTTACAAATCAAGTTACAATACAAGTTACAAGTCTAGTTACAATTCGAGTTGAGATGTAAAGTCAAGTCTAAAGGCAAGTTGTAAAGGCATGCATTCAGTTCCTAAGTCGAGCTCACTCATCTCTCCTTTGCGCCTAGTATATACAGAGATCTACTCTTAATTATTCACACGTGTTATGTAGCGCATTAGAGAGGAGAACAAGGATACTTTTGCAGGCAACAATCGGGATATTTTTGCATGCAACAAAAATATAGTTTTGGAGGCAGCAGAAATATATTTTTAGCAGGCAGCATAAATATATTTTGCAGACCGCAGAGATATACTTTCGCTGGTAGCACATCAGGGCACTCTCATTCTGGCAACCTCATTCTAAAGCACATTCTCATGGTGATATTGTAATCAGATTCAACATTCATTTATTTGCTGATAAGGAAGATTGTTTGTTGGGGTTTTCTCCCTCTTTGGGTTTCCCCAGGATAAAATCCTTTGTTATTGTGTGGCAAAATTTTGTGTGCTGTCTAATACTGCTTTACAGCTTTCAGCTTCCGCATTATTTATCATTTAAGTTTTCAGATCTACTCATTATTTTAAAGAAAAATAGATGTACATTGCATTCTTATTCTGAGCTTGAAATTTCACATGGTATCAGAGCATAGGGTGTGATTAGAGCTCAGATCTTCAGTTCTTGAGCCCACACAGATCCAAGGATCGAGGTTGATTCAGCTCAGTGCAAGGTTTTATTGCAGGGCTGTCTTCATCTATTTCATTAAGGCCTGAGGATATGCTTGAGGGAGCCTCGAACTTCAATGTTTGGAAGCTCAGGATTATGAATATTCTCCAAGAGCTTGAGCTAGATCATTTCATAACTACTGTGGTAGAGGAACCAGCTTCCAATGCTGGTAGAGCTGCATTTAGAAGAAATCAAGCTAAAGCAAAGCGAGTGATCTTTGATTCTGTAAAAGACAACATCATGTCTGTACTGATTTCACTAATGACAACAAAGGATTGTTATGACACTCCAGTAAATCTTTATGAAAAGAGAACACCCATCCATAAGAGAATTTTGAAGAACAAGCTCAAGTATTTGAAAATAGAGAAGGCGAGTCTGTCTCTACATTCTGCTCAAAGATAACGCAGAGTTGTGATCAATTGTTTGTCACAGGAGTTACTGTGGAAGATGATGATCTCGTTCAAGCCATCTTGGGATACATTTCTTGCAAGTGTTAATGGCATGGAGACTCAGCCAAACTTTGAGCGCTTATGGCATGATTGTGTTTAAGTGTAAGGTCGCATGACCACTAGGAGTGGTCCATCATCTGAAGAGAATGTTGCCTTGGCTGCAAAGACTAGGAGAGGAAATAAAACTTCCTCTCAGAAGAACTTTCATAAAAACTTTCAAAAGGACAAGTTCAAAGGAACCTTTAAAGGAAAGGGTTTTGGTATGTCCAAAGTAAAGTGTTTTAACTACAATAAGATGGGACACTTTGCTAAAGATTGCAGATCTAAGAAGAAAGACTACCATAAAGGGGAACATCATGCTTCTACTGCAGAAGAAGAAGAATCCGGAAAGAAGACAAGTGGATCTCCCAAGAAACAAGAGAATAGAAAGGAATACTACCTGGTATCTGCTCTCTTTGGTCACTTGACTACTGACCTAAACTCTTCGCTGGTTGATAGTGGGGCCTCAAAACATATGACAGGATACAAGAACATTCTCTCAGATTTGAGGAAAAATTCTTCTTCAGTTCAAGTACAGCTTGGAGATAACTCATGCCATGAGATTAAAAGAATCGATTCCACCTCTCTTTATTTAGAGTCTGTATCCATCATTCACGTTGATGAGATCTTGTATGTTCCTGGATTAAAGAAGAACTTGTTGTCAGTAGCAACACTTGAAGATAAAGGTTGTCAGTAGCACGTGTGACCTTATCCACCATGAGAAGAATGACGAGTTGCCAGTTGTAAAAGTCAAGTTGCATGTCAAGTTCAAGTTGTCTAACTCAAGTTGACAAAGCCGAGTTGCATGTCAAGTTTGAATTGTCTAACTCAAGTTGACAAAGTCAAGTTAACAAAGTCAAGTTGCATGTGAAGTTGTCATGTCGAGTTGCATGTGAAGTTGGCATGTCGAGTGACAAGTCCAGTTGCAAGGGTGGGTTGTCATGCCATGCAAAGTCAAGTCTCAAGGGTGAGTTGTCATGTCATACATAGACGAGTTATAAATCAAGTTACAAGTCTAGTTACAATTCGAGTTGAGTTGTAAAGTCAAGTCTAAAGGCGAGTTGTATAGGCATGCATTCAGTTCCCAAGTCGAGCTCACTCATCTCTCCTTTGCGCCTAGTATATACAAAGATCTACCCTTCATTATTCACACGTGTTATGCAACACATTAGAGAGGAGAACAAGGTTACTTTTGCAGGCAACAATCAAGATATTTTTGCAGGCAGCAGAAAGATATTTTTGCAGGCAGCAGAAATATATTTTTAGCAGGCAGCAGATAGATATTTTGCAGACAACAGAGATATACTTTTGCTGGTAGCACATCAGGGCACTCTCATACTGGCAACCTCATTCTAAAGCACATTCTCATGGTGATATTGTAATCAGATTCATCATTCATTTATTTGCTGATAAAGAAGATTGTTTGCTGGGGTTTTCTCCCTCTTTGGGTTTCCCCAGGATAAAATCCTGTGTTATTGTGTGGCTATATTTTGTGTGCTGTCTGATACTGATTTACAGCTTTCAGCTTCCACATTATTTATCATTTAAGTTTTCAGATCTGCTCATTGTTTTAAAGAAAAGTAAATGTACATTGCATTTTGATTCTAAGCTCGAAATTTCACATTTATTATGCACTTTGTTGAGATAGATGCAAGCAGATACATCATCAAAGAGGTTTTGAATCGGTGTTATCAGAAGCGGATCAGTGACYGAACCAGTCAACCCCAAAAATGTGAACTGGACCGGGACCGTTTCCAGGAAAAAACCGGACCAAAAATTTGGTCTACCAAAAAATACATAAAATATTCAAACTTTGAAACAAACATATTTGTTCATGTGCATCCCATCTAAATCCAAACCGTTATACACAAATATGCAAAGTTTTTCATGTATATAGCTAGTAAGGGTGCATTTAACCAAAATAGCACCGAGTGCAACCCATCTCTGAACCAAAATACATCAACAAAGAGGCTCTAAATGGCCTTTAGATTCCAAAAAAAATTATGCTACAAMAAAACACTACATATCATCAAAATCATTACCTATATTAGGATCCTCATCATTAGTGACACCCCCCAAGCATTAAAATAAGATAGGAAAAACTTAACATGCTTAATAAGTCATTTTACTTGAGTGAAGGGAACATTTTTACTAAGGTCATGATAGAAGAGTTCAACAATCAGTGCCACCAACATCGAGGTAMATAGAGGGCTTGGTGCTCTTGATTAAATGGTAGTTCCATGCCCTCATACATGATAGGATCCCGTGGGAACGTTGCAATCTTGAAATATTGAAATCCGTTAAGTCTGCTGAATTTTGAATGGGACCTGTTATCCTCGATTTCTAGGGATAACTAGGAGATCATGTCTCGAGGCCCACAGATCCTAGACATGGAGTACCGAGAGCAAGTTTGACCTGAGCATGGCCCTGGAGGGCCCATCTTTCTTCTCCTTCATCAGACTTGTCTTGTCAGCAACAACAACATCCATCACCTTCGGCTTGGACTTGTATCGGAGAAGACTCTTGCTCCATGAGGTAATTGGTCCAGGTATCATGGTATGTGTCATTTTTGATCATTATAACCTTTAGATATATGCATTTTACCCCTTTTATTTCTGAAAATTGCTTGGATCTTACATTGACCCACTTGACCATGGTTGGGGGGATTGACAGGGTGCCCTAGGAAGCTTGTACCCATAGGTTTTGGTTTGCCACCGGGGGGATTTCTGAAGAGCCATCGTCCGCTCCCATCATATCATCACTTTTACATCTTATCTATCACTCATCTGTCCCATTCCCTCAGTCCGGGCATTAGGATGATCTGTTTGTGGGGTTGCACCTTATCTCGTGGGAAGAAGGGGCTAAAGGCCCAGAAGGTAAAAACAACTGGTAAAAGATAAAAGCCATAAAAAATGAAACCTAGAGATGCCTTGCCCAGGGATCCCCAAGAAGGCAATAAAAAGCCTCTCAGCAAGAAATAAGAGGGACCCGAAGAAAAATAACAAAACAAGACCTGGCCAAGAGGATGGGGGGTCTCATCACGAGCCAGTCCATTATGTTTATGGGTACCTAGCAGTATGACATTGCCATTATCTGGTTACCATGCCAGGGCAGTGACCTTTGGTTGCATGGCCAAGGGAAAGGGGGTCTCATCACGAGCCAGTCTTATCATCTCTGTGAAAGTGCTTGTGGGTAACACTGTCAGCTCTGGTCACCACGCCAAGGCAGTGTCCTCTAGTTAGACCTTGAAATAAATAAGAAAAAACAATAAAGAAAAGAAAGAATAAAGGCAATAAGGGCTTGGAAAGAATTGCATCCGTGACGGGTACAACTCACCTTCTACAAAGGCACCCACAGGTAATATCACCCCTGTCTTTCACTCTACTCGTATGTCTGGATATCGCTTGACCACATCACATCGTATTACATGGCTTGGATGATATCCTCTGGAAACTTTCCTTCTCCTATGGATGCTGGCCCAATAGAGTATTTTGTCTTTTTCTTCGGCTTTGTATAGTAGGTCATTGTAATGTCTTTGAGCTATTGGATGATGTATCAGAGGTTTTATGCATGTATTTGATAAAATTGATGATGAAATATGATTGACATTGCTATGATCCCTGTGACTAATGAGCCCATGGAACACATCCAAAGATCAATCCAAGCACCGAGCAAGGATTCCCTGGAACACATCCAGAGGCCCTAGAACACATCTAGGGTCTTACTGCTTGGTCTTAGACCAAGATCCCCCGTCATCTATTGGGGGGCCTCACAAGGGTCTTTTGCCATGTCTCTGATTGCTTGGTCTCATACCAAGAAACCCTAGGAGTGTGCTGGGGGCTCTAGTCCACAGCTAGGGTCTTATGCCATCCTCCAGGAGAATGGCTCTTGCAGCTGCACTAATTTCAACACTTTACACGCAAATCCATCTAGCCTCTCTGCTTTACCATTTGCCATTACTCTTAGGGTGTCTAGGAGTTCATCCAAAGATATTTAGACAATCATAAAAGATGCTTGTAGGAGTCGAGCTTCTTGGGACTGCCTAGCTACAACCTTGAACAGTTCTTACAAGTATGTTGTTCTTACATTAGAAGTTTTTATCAAAGCAGTTTGTGAATTTCTTGACAAATCATTAATGGAGATTTAATTCTTAGATTCATAATTTGCATGGTTGTGATCCTCTCATCAACATTCTTATTGTTAACGGCCTTGAAAATTGCTTAAAAGTTAATATGTATATAACTTGTATCTGTTACAAGTTACAACCTAGCTCTGTTTAGGCTTGTTTAGATTTTCTTGTTGGACACATTTTGATGGCATGGTTTATTGTGGAAGCTTTTGTGTAAATTTTTTTGTCATTGGATTTCCTTGACATGCATCAACTCTTGTTTCATTGCTTCTCTAGTTTTTGTCATGTATATCTTGCTTCTGACAACCTCTATGGAATATTATTGTTGTCGCAACTATTTCTTTTAACTAAGTTATTGACGAGATATTTTTTAGGGTCTGGGCACCAGTCCCAAGTTGGGCATGCTTCAATAGATATAGATGGGATTTGCAAGATGTGAAATATATCGAGCTTGAAGGAGATTCTGACAACTTTTGGCTCCTTTGTAGAAATTTTGAGAATTGAGCAATCAATGCAATTATGAAATTTCACTTAATTTACTCGAGGTTTCCAGGATCTAGTCCCTGCAAATTTTCAGCTAGTGTTTTTGAAATATTAAATTACAGCAATATTATTTCACTTCCCTTCAACCCAGTTTTCCCCAACAGCCCAAGAGAATAATTACCATATGAGTACACTTCAGTACCACAATGCTAGAGCCCCTAGGGAACACTTTTCATTTCTAATACATCTGAAATGTCTTATTGCAGAAGTTTAGAACAGCCACAAATCTGCTCCTTTGTCTTCATGATTTGTTAAATTACTTAACCAACTCAACGATATATTTTGTCAAATCAGCATGAAAAACAAGTGCTGAAATCTACTCAATCAAGAAGACAACACGAGCTAAAAATCAAATCTGCAAGAACATAATATTTGGATCTTTGGAAACTTCATGTATATATATATATATATATATATATATATATATATATAAAAGATGAAGTACAAGTGCATACCACAACTTTATCACAAAGTTGTTCGAAGTTAAGTGCTCCAAACCCTAGCTAGGGAAAGCATAAGAAAAACTTAGCCACCATCTCCTCTTAGCTTGGAATCACTCTGAACCAAAGCTGGTCAGTCCACCAAAGACCCTCTAAATGCTAGGATCAACATTGGCAAGTCCTCCTTGGCACATACAACAAACTTGTATCACACAAGCTCCCAACACTAGTATTGTTGTCTTCCTTATGGTTTATAAATCCTATCCATGTTGCATCACACAAGCACATGGCAAGACAACTCTGGTACTATCCTCCAGATCTACATGTCCATCCTAGGGTTTGAGTCCTCAAACCCTAAGTCTTCAACTCTTATATCAACATAAGCATGCATACCTCGATGGAATATCATAGATTCAATAATCCAATCTTCTTCCAAGCAAGGAATCACACTAGGATTAAGACTCATCAAGCAACTCTTTCCATGATCTTTCCTTAGCTTCACATCCCACAAGAACAAGACTCCAAAATCATGTAAGGCGTTAGCTCCACTCTCCATGTCTTCTACTAATGTGGAAACCCTAACACTACAATTAGAGCCATAATAACCATCATCATACCCAATGTCATGTTCTTCTCTAGGGTTTATGTGCTTAACACAAACCCTAGCATCACAAGAGCAAACCCTAGTATCACACAAACAATGTCTCCAAGAAGTATCCAAGACATCTCTCTTCTTATCTTTTCCTAAGGTTTCCTAAAAAAACCCTAATGTTATGCTTCTAGGGTTTTGTCATGAACCCTATGTTGAAATTTTAAATATAGTTCAGATCTATAATATTTCTAAAAATTACTTGCTGATTTATAATTTCTTCACAATGAATACACATAGATACATGAACAAAAATAGAATCGAAACATGCATGATAACACAATGATTTTACCCCATAAAATCCCTCTCAAGTTTGAGGGAAAAAACCAACAAATGATCTTTCTTATTAGCAAATGAATGAGCTAGGAGTAGATACAAATTTACCACAGCCACACAGGCTTACAACCATGAGAGTTTGCTGTCCAGATCTAGCTGTAAAGCTAGCTCAAATTCTGGTAGAAGTTCGTAGCCCGAAACCTGAAAGCAAACTGTCCTTGTTGTAGAGATCCCACGATCAGCAGAGCTTTCTTCTTTGCTGTGACTTCAACGAGTATTCAATGTCACTTTGTCAAGCGTTGAGGAGTTATATTAAAAATAACTATTTCTCCATAACTCGCTATGGAACTCGACTTCATCACTTGACTTAACTAAGCTAACTCGTCTTAGTAACTCAACTTACCAACTCGACTTTACATGCAGACTTTGTCAACTCTACTTTGTAACTGAATTGACCAACTTGACTTTACATGCAGGCTTTGTTAACTTGTCAACTCGATTTTGTTAACTCAACTTACCAACTCGACTTTACATGTAGACTTTGTTAACTCGTCAACTCGACTTTGTTAACTCAACTTACCAACTCGACTTTACATGTAGACTTTGTTAACTCGTCAACCCAACTTACCAACTCAACTTTACATACAAAATTTGGTAACTCAACTTACCAACTCGTCTTTCCATGACTCCACTTTATGACTTGACTTGACAACCCGACTCTCTGACAACTTGTCTTTGCCTGACTCGACTTTAGCAACTCGACTTGTAGCTCATCTTTGCAACTTGACTTTTGTACAGGCTCGATTCTTCTTCTTTCTTCTAGAAATCACAAATCTTTCATGGCAACCATGGTCTCACGTGCCATCATACTAGCTCATCACATATACATCATTTGCATCTCACGTATAAGAAAGATTATTTGTCTCAGGATGTTACCATTTAATTCTCCACTCATGATCAATTGCTTGGCCTACGAGAACCTCACACACCACTTTTTCCCACACAAGGCAATACCTCAACACATGAGGTCACTCACTCTTGTCACAAATAAGACTGATCAACAATATACTCTTGTCTTGGCTTTTGCTTATACAAAGCTCAGAAGACTTTTTGCCTTGTCTCAAATAAGGCTCTTCTAAGTGTATATCATATGGTCTTAAGCTCCTAGGGCTAAGTGCTCTTGTCTAAGTTCCTAGCTCTTGTGGTCCTATGTAGGTACCTCCCCTATTTGAGTAGTCGACTTGCCCATTTTGTGCACCCAATGGGTTAGTCATCATGCCAATTTGGGTAACAACCTCATAGTTAAGGGCACTATTCTAGCACTCTAACCAAGGTCAAGCATCCACCCAAATGGAGCCATCCATATGTCCATGAAGCTTTTTCAAGGGGCTAGGAGACCACCCAAACCAAGCCATTCATATGTCCATGAAGCATTGCCAAGGGGCTAGGAGACCTAGCTCTCTCCTAGCAAGGTGAAAACATTTTTGGAGTAACTCCAAAAGCTAACACTTCGTCTTTATGAGAAAAGTGTTTTTCAGTAACACCAATCAATTCCCTCTGAATCGACAACCTACAACTCCAGTGCCTCCACAAAGCTGAAAGGATACTCCTCCATCATGATAGAACATCATACCTGCTCTGCAAGAGTCATCTCCACAAGTACAGATCTGAACACCTAAGCATCCAAGCAATCACTGTTTATAAAGGTTTGTCTAGGAAATCAACTCAGCAGTTTGCAACTTGGCCTTTGGATGGTGAACATGCAAGGAGAATACAATGAAGCCACTTGGTTTACACCACCAAACCAAGCTACTCCCTCTTCCCTTCTGCTAGGGGCTCCAAAAGAACTATAAACATCTATAAAATTGAAGGAACATAACCTTTGAAATCATTCTAGAACAAGGAAGACATCGATAGTGCCCTGTTAAAACTCTAGCATCCCTAAAGTCACCATCACAGGCCAAAAATCTCTTGGCATCACATCAAGCATTGATTAGGATATCTTGCAAAAATAATCATATTTTAGCTGAGGCCAATACGTCTTTCTTGAAATACAAGCTTGTGGGAAGAGTAACAACAACCCATAAAGGGTCATTATCAAACTACAAGCATGAGAATCCTTCTCAACTACCTCAAAACTGCCAACAACTGAATCAACAGCCTCAATAATGTCACTTTCCTCTTACTGGGAGAACCCTGAAGCAAGAGTATAATCATGATCAACTCTTTCTGCTTKAGAGAATYTAACAACCTTGTCACTAGTACTCATCTCTATTGCCTTTAGTTGCAAACTTGAGATCCATCATTGATTTCACTACCATAGGTACAAATACACGMGATCACCAATCACACTAGCTATAATATCCATGATCAATTTCACCACAAATATATAAGATGTACAACCAATACTATCCCCAAGGGATAATGCTGGAAGCTTCCTCTATTTGTAACAATCACTGAAATTGAGCAAGGTTGCCATTCCTGTAAACCCCCGRGTCGCACTCAGCCAAAACAGATTAGTGAATAAGCATCGATATATTGAAGAATGAATCAGCCCCTTCTGGGCTCTGAAAAATCAGCAAACCTTCAAATGGTCAAGCATGCCTATCAGATGCATCAATCCACTCCAAACACTGCATCCATTGGAWCAAATCAACCACTTATCACAGGTCCTCCTGGGCATCACACCCGCTGAAATATAGATCACATACTMKCCGTCAATGAAGTAGATCCTCTGCCAATCATAGGTGRCAACACACTGGCATCTACTAGAAAAAATCAACAACCTATCATAGATCCTCTTGGGCATCATATCTGCTGAAAATAAATTCTTGACATTCATAAATGAAGTAGAACACACTGGTATCCACTCGGATAAATCAACCACCTATCACAGGTTCTCCTAGGCATTTGACCCGCTGAAAATAAATCCATATTAGCCATCAATCGAGTAGATCTACCTCCTATCATAGCTGGGAATACACTGGTATCTACGAGAACATATCGGCCACCTGCCATAGGTCCTCCTGGGCATCTCAACTGCTGAAAATAATTCCATAACAACCATCCATATAGTAGATCTACCACCTTTCATAGGTGAAAACACACTTTCATCACAAGAACAACCAGGATTTTTATCCATCAAATCTCTCAAGCACACTAGGGTTTCATCACCCAATATCCATTCCCAACTACAACAATTTAAATATCTGGCTTTCAAATCTGCAAGAAGACAATCTCAGTCAAATCACAGCTCCGATACCACATAGAAATTTCGAGAATTGGTCTATTAATGTAATTTCACTTTAACCCAATTTCACCCAGCAACCCAAAAGAATAAATACCATATGAGTGTACTTCGATACCACAATGCTACCGTCCTTTGGGCATGCTTTTCAATGCCAATATGTGTTAAAATACTGAACCAACTCAGCGATATGTTATGCCAAATCAGCATGAACAATGTGGGATGAAATCTACTCAATAAAGAAGATAACATAAGTTGAAAATCAAATCTGCAGGTACACAATATTTGGACAACTGGAAATTTCATATATATATATTATAAAAGATGAAGTACAGGGACATACCACTGTGTTATCACAAAGCTGGTATATGTCAAGCTCTCCAAACCCTAGCTAGGGAGTCCCAACTAAAGCTGATCACTCCACCAAAGATCCTTTACGTTTAAAACATCAACATCGACAAGTTCTCCATGGGACATATAATAAGCTTATATCACACAAGTTCTCAATGCTAAAACTGTTGTCTTCGTTAGGGTTTACAAACACTAGCGATGTTGCATCACACATGTACATGGCGAGACAACTCTAGCACTATCCTCCAAATCTGCATGCACATCCTAGGGTTTGAGTCTTCAAACCTGAAGTCTTCAACTCTTGCATCAACACAAGCACACAGACCTCCATGGAACATAAGATACAATAATTGAGTCTTCTTTCTTTCAAGCCCAAGACTCATCAAGCTAGTCTCTCCATGATCCTACCCTAGCTTAACATCCCACAAGAGCAAGGCTCCAAAATTATGCAAGGTCTTAGCTCCACTCTCGATATCTTCTTTTAGGGTAGAAACCCTAGCACAATAAGAAGTTTTGTAATTGTTAAATTTATAGCAGCTGCAAAAGCCATTCTCCGGGAGGATGGCAAAGACCCTAGACGAGATCTAAGGCCCCTAGTGCTCTCCTGGGGTACTTGGTTTGGGACCAAACAGTTAGTGCCATGGCAAAAGACCCTTGTTAGGGCCCCCAGTATATGATTGCGGTTCTTGGTCTGGGACCAAGTAGTTAAAGCCCCTAGATATGTCTAGGGCCCCTAGACATGGTCCTGTCTAGGGTACCCATGCCTGGGTTTCTTGGTTTGGGACCAAGCAGTTAAAGCCCCTAGATATGTCTAGGGCCCCTGGACATGGTCCAGGGTACCCTTGCTTGGGGCATGGGTTGATCCTTGGTCTTGTACCTTGGTGGATAAGACCCCAGAAATGTTCTGGGGCAACTTGATCCTTGATCATGTATTTTGTTGGTATATGACCCTCCTTGAAGGTGGGCATGACCACATAAGGGATGTATTCCATATGCAATGATGATAAAGTTAATAAGGTCACCTTGAATATGAATGGACAAGTATTGCCACCAAGCTACCCCACCTAAACCCTCCCTTAACCTTGCTTGTGTTGGTTTGGGGTTTTATATTGTTTTTGTCTTCAGGGTTAAATAAAGTTTAAATTAAAATGTTAATTATACCATGTTTAAATTATTTAATGTAAACATGTTATTTTTAATAATAATTATTTTAATTTAATTTCTATTATTTGTACCCTAGCCTAAACTATAAATAAACACCCCCCTACCTTTCACTACTACACTTTTACTTTTGCTCTTGAGCTATCTTTCTAGGTGGGCGGATCCTCTCTTGTTTTGGTGCGGCCCCTTGTTGTAACTGTTGCTGAGTGTTGTGTGGTTGCTGCGGCCCTCTCTTCATCTGCTGTTGGTGTGTCTTCTGTAGTTGTTACGGCCTCCCTTTTCTTGCATCTGCTGCTGGCTAATCTACTGTTGTGGTGCGGCTCCCTTGTGGATATTGCTGTGGTGCGGCCCCCTTCAGGTTATTGCTGTGGTGTGGCCCTTGGCCCTTAAGCATAAGCTGCCGCTACCTCTCTCCTTGCAGATGTCCCTAAAATTGAACCGCAGCCCCTCTACTGATTTGTTAGGGCTGCCGTACCTATCAGTGTGCATGAGGGTTTGATCTTAGAAACTGTGCATGAGGGTTTGATCACAGAAACTGTGTATGGGGGTTTTATTATAGAAATTTCCTGTGTGAGTCTAAGTGACTTTTCCTCTTGGTGGCTAGAAAGTCTATTCTTCTCTTGGCAAGAGATCCAATCTATATGGTGGATCTATGATTCTGAATTTTGTATGAGCATAATTACAAATGGTATTGCATCTCTAGTGTGTGGCTGTGACTTCTTCAGAGGTAAGACTTCAAGGCAAGGTAAGTTATCTATTCAGTTTATCATTATCAGATCTGGATTTTGTTTAGAGTTTTGTTTTGATCTGTCTAGATATATATCAGCATTGAATGTTATAGGTTATCRGATCTAGATATTGCTTTTGAGCTTTGATCTATATCAGTTATTATTGATTAGATCTATTTTAGTTTAGATCTGTTACTTTAGATCTATATTAGATCTTTTACTTAGATCTGTTCTTGAGCTAATTTGTACCAGATCCAGTGATTAATTAAGTGYGTTTCAAAACTAGTTTCTGTTTAGATGATCTAATGTTTTGCTAACTAASAAATATAACACTGGTTGAGTTTAATTCAGATCTGAGTTTTGTGTGTACTTGCAAATTGATTATTCTTCCAAAGTTCAGTATCTATGACTGTGTTCTAGCTGCCCTTCTAACTGAAATTTATAAAAAGACATCTCTGTCCTGCATTACTTTCCTAATTCTAACAGTAATAACCATCATCATCCTCAACACCATGTTCTTCTCTAAGGTATACATGCATGGCACAAATTCCAACATCATAAGAGGAAATCCTAGCACCACACAAGAGCAATCACTTCAAGAACATCCACGACATTTTGTCTCTCTCCTTGTCTTCATCAAGGGTTTCTTATGAACCCTAATGACATGCTCCAAGTTTTTTCTCATGAATCCTAACATCTTTCTCTACACAAGACTTCTCTAAGACAATACAAATAATAGAGTATAATGACGATAATGAATACAAGAGCTCTCTCCTCCCTTTACATATAGAGTAGTTGAGGGAGGCTAACATAAAACAAGGACATAAGTCCATACAAGTAACCAATAAAGCAACATTGCATGGAGTGCTCTACAATACAAGGATGTAGATGTTTCAAACTAGGGTTTATCCAACCCCCAAAGTGAAGCACCTTCCAAAAGCTTAATCCTCCTTAGGCTCGATGCCCCTTCTCCAAGATGGTGCGCCTCCAACAAGTTGTTAGCCCAATGCTCCTTCTTCCACGGTGGTTCGCTAGTGCTCTCATGGTCCCCACTGCTAGGGATAAGTGCTCTCTTCCAAGTGCCTAGTGCTCCTCCTTCTAGGTAGGTACCTCCCCTATTCGAGCAACTGACTTCCCCATTGTGTGCACCCAATGGGTTAGGCATCATGCGAATCAGGGCAACAACTTCCTAGTTAAGGGTGATGTGCTAGCACTTTAACCAAGGCCAAGCATTCACCCAAACAGAACCATCCAAATTTCCATGGTGCATTGTCAAGGGGCTAGGAGACCTAGTGCTCTCCTAGCAAGCTGCAAACACTTTTGGAGTAACTAACCCAAAAGCTAACATTCCTTGCTTCTTGACAATGAATAGTGACAAGGAGATTATGAATAAACATGCTATATGCAGGGTAGAATTGAGTAAAATGAGATTATGGTCTAATAGAGTGGCCCCATCGAGGACTTTCAGTAATCAAAGAAAGATTAGTGCAAGGAAAGCTCTCCTTTGCTTTGAGAGCACAACTTTATCTGTTATCTTAACAATCCTCTCGTACTTTTGCTTGAAGTTGGATCGCGTGAACTTGCGTTCAGGGAGGCCCCTCATCTATGCATGTCAAGGTCTAGAAGCTCACCTTCACTAAAATGTGATAACTTCATATCATCTCTTTTTGTAACATTCCATTTCACAGAGAGGTGCTAGACAGTAACTCTCTTAGAGAGGAAATTGGGGGCATATAAGTTTTCAGCCTAATGCTTTGCATAAGTAAGATCCATGCTATTCTCTTGGATGGTTTAACCCGTCATGTGACCACACCTATTTTACCATGTAGGTGACTAGACATGAAATGCACCTTGCTCTTTTGTTCCTCTAGTATTAGGTAAATGAGACATTTCCATGCTGACCCACTAAGTGTTTTGCTTATTTCTGTGTACTTCAAGGGAGTGCATAAGGTTTTAATTTGAGTCCATCAAAAGGAGGAATAAATAAATCCTTAATAATAGATAAAGTAATTTGAACATGTTGTAGTGCAAATATGGACCATTAAAGGGCATTCTGAAACCTAGTAAAAGATTGTATAATAATCCGTGACTTATTGAATGTTGTCATCTAGAGTGGTTAAGGTCATCAGTTGGTCATGTTTATTCCTCAGTCTTACTCTGGTAAAATTCTTGATGAAGTAGTGAACATAGGTGAATCAACCATCCATCTGAGGTGTCACTTGGCCATATAAGGTTGAACTATCTACTTTAGAGGTGAGAAATCATTTAGTTAGATGTTTCATTGGGTCTACTTGATGGAGATCTTATCCTTCTAAGTTCTTAATGCCATCTAGGATGTTGGGTCTTTTGTCTGGTAGTTATATTTGAAGTTACATATCAGGGTCATACTTAATCCAGCAAAGATTGTTATTTTGTTTCCTTGCCTTTTTATTAATTTAGTTGCACATTGAGGAAAATGATTTGCAGTCTGTGAGTTGCAGTGTTGTTTTGTGCTTTAGCTTTATGTTAACATGATTAAGGTTGGATTTCTCTTCTCCAATTATGTAAATTCATGTGAACTTCATGGGTCGTGTATGTTCACTTGTATATTCAACTTGGCGAATCTGTGGAAGACTTGGTATATAGATAATATAATCTCTTTAATTAACTTGCAGTTGTTTTTTCAAGACTAAAGTATTTTTGAGTTTTGGTAGAAAAGGTATTGAAAATCTATCTTTTAGGGATCCATACGTGAGGGACATATAGTTTTTAATGGCCAATGGATATGAAGCGTTGGAAGGTTTAATCATGCCTTCATTGGGATGAAGCTCATATTATTCCTTTTAACTTAGACCCCCTTGGCTTCAATTTCAAGTCAATTTCACATGTTACAATTATATATATATATATGATTCAGTGACACAGGCTCTCATTGCATGAATTTTGAATTTGCTTATAATGATGTAATGTTCCTTGCAAGGATTGATTGTGTTTGCTTATTACTGTTTAGGGTTTCTTGTAAAAACTTTATAGAGACTAGTATGCATGTTGCATTAAGGGAGTGTGGCTTCAGTGTTAAGTTCATGTTGAATACAAAGTGTAGATGCTTGTAATGCAATCTTTACATTGTTTAAATAAATGACCTAGTGATGGACTAAGGGCATTGAGAATTTGCAGATAGGATTGGCTTGTTTGTATTTAAAAAACACACTCTACTGGCAACCTGTGTTATGGCCATGGTTGGAATTAGAATAATTTTACCAAGAGCTTGTTAGAGTGAAATGTTAAAGGTGAATTTTTTCTTCCTAAAAAGGAAATAGAATTACTAGGTCTTACGGTCCTACATTTATCTTTCTTGGAAAGCCCATGTTTCATATTTAACATGGTTTGTAAATTATTGTTTGTTTATTTGGGTTGTAGATGAGATATTTTGCTAAATCTGAAGTTTGATGCTCAAAACTATATATTATCACTATCCTGCTTCCTAATGTAGATTGTTTGTTTTGCTACAGATGATGTTGCAGTGCCAATGTTACTAACCAATGATAGCAAGAATATCCAGACCACTGTAAACATGGAAGGAGAACTCAGGTCTGTGGTTAACGGCCAACAGACAGAAGAAAGAGCTCTTGGTTGTCAAGAAAAGACTCCAGTGGTTGTAAGTGGAAATCAGATGGAGGCATCCCAATCAGAACACCAGAAAGAAAAAGGTTGATCCTACATTACTCTTTTCCTGTTGTTGTTCTTGTTATTAGGATACATTTCAGACTTAAATTGTATTAAGTCAAAATGAGTATGCTTTGATTTCTTTTTTGCCAGTCAAGATTTCATGGTAATTCACACAAAAGCAAGTTTTGGCTCCTATGGTGATTTAATGATCGAAGCAAGCATCTAATGTGGTGGTTAGATAATTAATGCAGTGATTGATAAGTAAATCAAGCATCATTAAACTTAGAGGCTGCCCCTCAATTTGACACCGGCTTCTATGTTGACAGTGTGTCACTGGGGCAATTGTTATGATGGCTCCATGCTTGTAGGATGCTAGTCGGGAAGTAAACTTTGGTGAGTGCATATCGAGATAGAGAGTATCTTGGCATAGTGGAATCCTATATACCTATTGTTTGCTTCATATCCACAAACATTGTCATTCTATCTCAACATGCATGAACATCTATTGCGTAATAGTTGGTTCTTCAGGCCGAAGGAGAGTTTACTCCTCTACTTCTTGGGCAGTAATGGCAAAATTCTAAGTTGATGAAGAAAGCGACCTCTTGTTTGTTGCAATGACTTCCATGATGACCCATTTTGTTCTATCGATGATGTCAATTTGCATTAATTAAATTGTACATTGCACATGAGGGTGTTTGCCTTTATACACTGAGGTTTTGGAGCAGCGTTTTGTTTGTTGTGGCAATAGTAAAATCATTAAATTCTAAGGGCTGCATAGTGCATAATGGGAATTCAGTCTTTCGTGAAGTCAAAGTGTCTTATTGGTATTGGTATTCTAAGGGCTGTATAGTGCAGAATGAGAATTCAGTCATAATTCAAAATGTAGTTTTTGCATATTTGGTAGGAATCAACATAGCGATCTAAATAACAAGTAATGTTTGGGCATTACCTTGTTGGAGTATGGCAATGAATTTGGCAAGAAAGTTGCTTGCCAATACTTGATTGCATTCTGGAATTACTTGCTCCATGTCCACTTCAATTGTGGAACTAGTATGAATTCGTTTTGGATAAAGTCACTATGCCTGGTTGTTTGGTATATTTTCGGCCCATTTTTAATGCCCTTGTTAGTGCTTGTGATTTGTTGATAGTATACATTTATTGGTATTGGATCCGTGATTTTATATATGGCTATTATGTTGAGTACATGCATGTTTTATCAACACAAGCCATTGTTGAAATGTAGTTAGGATGATGCAGAGTTAGAATGCATTATGGCCATCAATTGATCATAGTGGGGTCCGTGTTGGTCACATGGACACTTCACTAGTAGAGAAATGACACATCTTGTTGCACAAATGTTTTTCTACTTTGATTATATAGACTATTTTGCTTATGGTTTTACTATGGTATATTCATTACTTACACCTACCACATGTCAAGGTAATGGTAAGTTACAACTAAATAAGGGGAAGATTGTACCTTGTGCCTTAAGCTATATGGTGGAGAGGAGTTATGCAAGATCTATGTACTTATTTGGCGAGGTATTAGTAATGGGATGGTGTCATCCTCTAGAGGTTGGCCTCTGTTGAGAGGTTTAATATTTTCATCTAACTTTGCATCTTGGTGTGGGGGTTGCCCACTACAATAACAAGGAATGACTTCATCTTCATACTCCTATATTTGCTTGAGTTAGCATGCATCCATGCTTGCTATTTGTTTGAGTAGGCATGCATCCATGCTAACTATTATAGCTATTTGTTGGAGTATGCATGCATCTATATTAACTAACATAACTATTTCTCTTTCTTTTGTGCTTGTGTCACTGTGTAGAATAGGTCATCCGTTGAAATTAGTGCAGCTGCAAGAGCCATTCTCCTGGAGGATGGCATAAGACCCTAGCTGTGGACTAGGGCCCCCAACACACTCTTGGGGTTTCTTGGTATGAGACCAAGTAGTGAGAGCCATGGAAAAAGACCCAAGTGAGGCCCCCAGTATATGACTGGGGTTCTTGGTCTTGGACCAAGCAGTAAGTCCCTAGATGTGTTCTAGGGCCCCTAAATGTGTTCCAGGGAATCCTTGCCCCGTGCTTGGATTGATCCTTGGATGTGTTCCTTGGTGGTTGATATAAGTCCCTAGATGTGTTCTAGGGCCCCTGGATGTGTTCCAGGGAACCCTTTCTTAATGCATGGGTTGATCCTTGGTCTTGTACCTTGGTGGATAAGACCCTAGATGTGTTCTGGGGCAACCTGGTCTTTGACTAGGTAGATCTTGGTGTAATACCAAGATGTGTTGATGTGTGATCCTCTTCCTCTCTCCCGGGATGGTCCATGAGACCTAGGAGTGCCTATGAAGATGGACATGACCACATTGTTGATGTACCCCCTTATGTAGTGATGATAAAGTTTATAGGTCATTATGAGACTCATGTGGACATGTTTTGCCATTATGGACCCCCCTTGACTTTGTCCTAGCAGGTACCCCCTTGTCAATTAATATTAATATTAATTATAAAAACCCTAATCACATATAAAACCTCAATCACATAAAATAAGAGGGAAATCAAAACAACAAGGGGGTACCTGCTAGGACAAAGTCAATATTTAATTTTAATTTTAATTGCCCTAACCCCTCTCCCTAACTATAAATAAGACCCTACCCTCTAGCATTTTACACACTCACATTCACTCCTCTCTCTCCTTGTTGCGACTACCTCAATGATTAGCTTCTTGTGTGATGCAACCTCTTCTGTTGGTGTTTCAGCTTCAGATCTGAGTTTTGTTTAGTCTTGTATTGGCTGGGTGCTACTTCTAGTTGTATGCTGGTGTGTAGAGGGCAACGACTCCTTCTCCCTGACTGTTGGATCTGTCCTTCTGAGCTGTGAGGCTTCCCTTCTGCGGTCATCTAAGCATAAGCCCTTTCTCCTTGGTTGTTGGATCTGTTCTAAAGGCTCACAGACTTGAGTATAGGTGCCGCAACCTCTTTTTGGGCTATCTCCTTTGTTGTGTGAAGGTAGCAGACCCTTCTCCTGGTTGCCGCATGTAGAA
>JASDQU010586004.1:44490-57125 GCA_032191745.1 Picea mariana | reverse complement strand
AAATGCGTAATCAAGGTAAGATAAAGATCAAGAACATAAGTCTGATAAAACCTTTATCAATCATACGATAAACCAGTGATCAAGTATCAACCAACAAATCAAAAAGACGACGACAGTATAATCAACGAGATAGGTGTTTTCACATTTGCAATTGTGAAAACTGAGTCGAAATTGAGTTGTAATGGTTGCAAAAACGAGACACGTGTCCATTAGCACAATGCGACAATGATTTGTCATGATACCGCAAGGGGTGTAGGCAGCTTTCGAGAGTAATCGAAAAAAAAATTGGGTTGGCTGCCAACAGAACCCTCATATGATTTTGTATCAAACCTACCCCCTTGCCTAAAGGATGACCCAAACTACCCAGGCATTGAGTTGCCTTGTGAAACCCTCGGTCAATTACCCAAACCTTCACCTGCTCTGTCTAAACCCACAGTGTCACCCTGTGATCAATGAAATTCATGGTTAGAGCGATATTATATTGATGTTCCAATAGTCCAGTCAAAGATTCAGTCTCTAGAAGATCAGATTGCACTGTTAACCAGTCAAAAGGCCAAGCTCCAAGCTGTGGATAAGAAACAAAGGACAACCGGCTCTATCCTGTTTAAAAATGTGGAATCAGCCACGGCTATTGTAAATTCCAAGCTGGCATAACTGAGCATCCTCGTCGCTACACAGGTATGAAAAATTTGATGTCATTTTGTAAATAATCTAGGTCTATATAACAATTTGGTTTCAGTTTCAAACAACTCTGTTCACATCATTGAATAGCTCTATTATATTGCGTGCATTCTATATATGGATTTGATTTAAATAAATAGGAATTTTGATATACGATCTGATTATTCCTAGTATAGGAATCAATAGATTTTGATTGGATTTGAGTGATCTTCGTTTAAATTTGATTGATTGGCTTGCCTTGTTAAGGTGACAAAATTAATAGTTTGGTTTGTATCATGCTCAGATTTGATTTGGTTATGATCCATGTGCTATAGTTGATAAATGTTTTGATCGAGTTTGATTGTTACGATTTTGCTCGGATCCGATTTCATTATCATTGGTATGCTATGACTGGTAAACGTTTTCGGTAAGATACTTGTCACGATGTTGTATCATGTGTTGTTCTATATTTGATTGATTCCAAGTTAAGGAGAACGACTCTGTTTATTTGATGAAAACAATACACTTAGATAACATTTGCACCCGAATTAGAGACGAATCCGAATCATAACAATTGTGTGAAAATACTTAGCTAAATAGATTCATTTTTGTTCTAAAATGGCAAGTTCGTTTTATGAATCGAGTCAATATTCTAATTAATACTCTGTATTTTAGATTTGTGAAATGAATTGGTCAAACTCTGTCACGATTCGTTTGATTAAAACAATTGTGATCAAAATTAATCAATCATGTCTGTTGACTGTGCAAGGATCAACGATTGAAATCTATGAAAAATTCTGTTTGATTGATCCTGTTACATTTTTGGTTATGTGTCAGTTTTGGTTTGAATTCGTTCACAATCTAAATCTTTTGCTATACAGTTATCGTGATAATCCTGTTCGATGAGATGATTTCTCCTGTTGATGAGACAAGCATAATGAAGTGTTTGTGATTTTATGTTTTCAATTGAATATCAAAATGATCTCATTCGATTTGCTGAGAAATGATTATGATGTCGTTACATGTGATCTCATTTACCCGACTTGTAACAATAATCGAAACAGAGTATTTCTATTTTTGTATTCGATTAAATGATTTGAATCTTTTTGCTATATCGTTACAGCTATAACGAGTGGAAAATGATTTTGTTGGATCGGATTGTATCTGTTGTTTAACAATCACATACAATATGTTTTTCAATTGGATATGAAATAATCTTATTACTGTTCGATTATGACTCTGAAGACCCAATTTTGTGGTAACAGAAGAACATAGTATTCCCATCTCTGTGTTCGGTTGAATCATTTTTTATTCTGTTTAAGGTTGAATCATAAAATCATTTTGATTCGTTTTTAAGTGATCATTGGAAGATAATTGGATTTAATTATTTTAAAGATTTTGAATCGATTCTGATGTTGATTCTGTATCTCATTTTGACTAGCTACAGAATTAGATGATTCTGTAGCTAGTCTATAGAATTTAATTTTTATCATTTTATTGGTAAAAGAGTCTTCTAACTTGTCTATTTTGGATCCTTTTCAGGTGAATTCGAAATTGCATGGGATTTGATGGACAGTTTAGAGGATATTTAGATACTTTAGTTTCATTTTAGTTTCCTAGTTTAGTTGATCTTGGGAATATCTTCCTAGATTATGTAAACAGTTTGATAACTTCCACAGGGAGGTTTTACCCTGTGGAAAAACTTATAAATACTCATTATTTTTGTAACAACATCATCCTCATTTGTGGGAGAACAAGGATATGGAATTTTAATACAGACTGAGATAGAAATTGATGTTCTGCTACAACTTTAGCTTTTCATAATATCAATATTTTGTTTTATGTTTATGTGTATCAATTTGCATTTGGTTAATGACTACTTTAGCTATCTTAGTCTTTTGAAAATGATATAATTTAATCAATATAATCCATATCTTATTTTCTTCCAGTACTTAAAAACATAGCAATTACTTGATTCAGTTTCTGAATGACAGATTTCTCTTCTTCATAGATTGAATTATTAAGCATAAGTTTTTGCATAACAGGTTTACCTAATTGCAGAGATTTATAAATCTTATAATTGTTATGAATGTTTATGTCTTGTTTTTCCTGTAAATAAACCCAAAGAGCATTGCAACTATCATTTATGAGAAGCTTCTCGATCATCCAGTGCGAGTTTCCTTCCTCCGACCAGCTTCGAAGTCATCATACGCAGGACAAATCTGGAGCGTCTCCAGGTCAGTTTGTCATTTGTTTGTTTAGTATTTTAGTTAGATATATGTGTAGTTAGTATATTAGATCGTTTAATTTCAGTAAGTTTTATTTCTTGTTTATAAAATCATAAAATCAAAAAAATTTCTCTAGCTGTCTTAGGACAGAAAGCAAATGATTTTTCCAGGTTTTATTTAAATCTGTGTTTTGTAGATATTGTACATTTTGTGAATAAATTATATCGCAGTTAGTAGTTAGATATTAAATTGGTTAGAATTATTATAATATCAGTTAGTAGTTAGTAAATAGTAGATTAGTTAGTTTGTTTAGTAGTTAGTTTTAATTAGATTAGTGTATTAGTTTGTTTTATTGTTAGTTAGTTTAGTTTGTTTTAGTTTTAGTTAGTTTAGTTAGTTTAGATTAGTTTTCTCTTTAGTTTTCTTAGTACCTTAGAATGGATAACGGAGCCATTAAACCTGTCAGGGTGGTTCATTCCAAACGGCTTGGGTTATTAGACAACCCCGGACCGGTTCCACTCTCTCAGTTGACGGACGGTCAATTTCGCCCATCAACAAATGGCGCTAGAAAGAGGGCCTGAACTTAATTAATGGCATGAGGCGGTCGCAAGACTCCTCCACCCCCTAATCGCTCACCTATAGTGACTATAAGTCATTCACACGATAATATTCCCCTTCAAACAGCAACTACTTCAGCCGATGATCCACAGATCACAGTTGAGCCAGCAACCCCTAATCCTATAGGTGGTGACATAGAAGATATTGTCTGTCACTCTCTTATTAAAACACATAGTTCCTTAGCTATTTTAAGGCGACCAAACCGTCCGTGGGGCCAACCTTTGGATTTCTCTGATATCAGAGAACAATTAGGTGACACTAACCTCACTGTGAATCCTACAGATCCAAACTTAAATCCTACTGCAGGAGGATCTGGGATACCTCCTTCACCACCTCCATCATCTCCTTCCTCTTATGGAGGAGATTCCTCTTCTGACGAGGGCAATTCACCTTCTCAGCCTTCCACACCCACTACCCCGATGGCAAATCAGAACAACCCTGCTAGACCTTGGTTGGACCAGGATGCCGTAGCTGTACCTGGAGCTCAGCACCCTTTACCTAAGCACCCGGAGAAATGGCTCCCCAAGTTTGATCCTGATTCAAAACAGATAGCTGAAGATCATATCAAAAAATTTATGTTAGCCATTAGACTCCGTAATGTTGAACATGAAGATGTTGTCTGTAGGTTGTTCCCATATACATTCGAGGGTAACACATCCACTTGGTACTTTTCCCAGCAACCCCATACCACCGTGTCTTGGGAAAAGTTTGAGTCATGCTTTTTGGAAAAGTTCGGAGACGGTAAGCCTCCGGAAGTCTTGGTCATGGACCTTTCTAGCTTAAAAATGAACCCAAAAGAAAAAGTTAAATATTTTAATCAAAGATTCTTGACGCTTAAAAATTGAATCCCTGTAGATTCCATGCCCACTGAGAGTCTTATAATAGCTTACTACACTAAAGCATTGCATCAAAGCATAGCTATTTGGGTTAAACGTTCTAATAAAGCGACATTGTTAGAAGCCTTCGAGGAGGCTAGCCAGATAGAAAAAGACATACTTAGTCTTAAGGACTCTTCTAGCAATGAAACTGAGACTGTTTCTTCTGCCAAAAAGAAGATTGAAATCCTCCCCAGACCTACTAAAAGTAAAACACAACCTGAAAACTCTGATTTGGAAAACTTAACCAAAGTTGTTCAAAAACTGTCCAATGAAGTTATAGACTTGAAGAGGTCAACCGAAGAAGATTCCTCGAGTAAAGGGCCCTACAAACCTCCTTTCCGAAATCCCTTTCCTACCAATCGACCTAACCCAACCACCGAAGGCCTTAATCTAGAAAGTTTGCAATGTGCTCTTCAAACAATTCTAGAAGCCCAAGACAACTTGATGCTTCCTGAGATTCCTGAGGAGGTAGTTGAACCAGAGACAGTTCAAGAAGAAGAGTCTTCTCCAAAAAATTTTGGACACTTCTCGGATAGCATCTTCCAAGCCAACTTCGAGACAGTTCACCCTTATAACACTAGGAGTAAGACTACAAATAAACCTTCTTCCGAAAATACTACAACTTCGCCTCCAAAGCAATCTAAATCAGTTGAGCCGAAACAGAGTAATGTGAACCCTAAAATAGATTATGATGTTGTTGAAGATCTTAAAAAGTTAAGGGCTAACATTTCTATCTATGAGTTGTTGAAGTTTCCATTTTTGTTACAAAAAATGTTGCAAAATATTTCAGAAAATGGCAAGAATGGTATTTCTAATGGTAACAAGGTTGTGCAAAGTAAAACCCCCCAGAAGACTTCCACTAAAAACAATCCTGATCTTCAAGATAAAGGAAGCCTTCCTGCAATCCCTGTAAATAATGTAAATAATGTAAATAATGTAGATAAAGTAGCCTTAGAAACTACGACTAAAAAGCCACAAGATACTACTCTTAGTACTCGTAAGAATGTACCCCCTTTCCTATTAACTTTCAAGATTTTCAATAGAAATGTGCATAATTGTATGGTTGACTCAGGGGCAATGTGATGCCTTGGTCTGTATGCCAGAAAGTTAACGCTGAAGTTGAACCATCAACTTTGAAAATCATACAACTTGATCGGACAAATGTCAATGTCATAGGCGAACTAAAAAATGTATTGATTAGATTGTCGTCTAACCCCAAGGTTCATCAAGTTATTGATATAATCGTTGTGGATATTCCGGAAGTGTATGGCATGTTTTTAAGTAGGGACTGGTCGGAGAAACTACATGGTTATTTCACGATAGATTGGTCTCATCTATGGCTTCCAGAGAATGGAAAGCCTAATAAAATCAGAGTAAACTGTGAGCGTTACCTCAAGTTCACGGTCACTGATTTGAATGATCCTAATGAACCATACACACCTCCTGCTGATTCACCTGAAGTACAAGGGATGGACACCTTCTTCGGCAACTTCATGGTCGAGGTTTCACCTATCATCAATCTAGAACAACAGTCCGAGATTGTAGCATTTGTGCAGCCCACACCTTCCACACAACAATCTCTTGAACCCGATGCAAATCAAATTTGGTCTCTATATTTCGACGGGTCAAAGTCCAAAGAAGGAGTTGAAGCAAGATGCGTCATTATCGATCCGACAGGTAACAAAACATTGATAGCATGTAGGTTGGGATTTGAATGTACTAACAATACTACAGAATATGAGTCTTTACTGCAAGGTCTCAGAAAAGCTTTGGACATGAACATTCAAAATTTAACCGTCTTTGGCGACTCTGAAATAGTGGTTAGACAGGTGAGAGATTCTATCCACTGTCTTTCTCCGCATCTCAAAAGCTACCAGTATGAGGTATAGAATTTAATGAATAAATTTTCTGCTTTTAATATAAATTCCATTCCTAGATTGAATAATTCTGAAGAAGATTTATTAGCTAATGTAGCTTCTAAACTTCTTCCTGCAGAAGGCTTGTCCCCAAACGCATTCTCTGTTGAGCTATTGTTTCGGCCATCCATTCCCAATAACGTCACAAACTGGAGAGTATTTGATGATGATCATTAGATTATCAACTTTCTGCACATGGAAGAAACCTTCCCAGGAACGGTGATAGATGAGCACACACACGACGACAATTTGCGCGATTTCACGGTAATACCTGATCCGAAAACTCCTGAAGCTCTATCGGATATGGTAAACTCGATCCCAAAATCTGTAATCAGATTAGAGAAGTTTTATGATTTTCAAGATAAATTTAAAAAGACGGTCAATTGTGAAACCAATAGTTCCTCGTTATCTTATGAAAAAGTGAATATAGGAACTAGTGAAAATCCTCAGTGTATTAACCTAGGCTTGGGATGTTCTAGACAAGAAAAAGCTACTTTTGTTAAATTATTTAAAGAATTTAAGGATGTCTTTGCATGGACGTACGATGATCTTAAAACATTCGACCCTAATATCATACAGCATGTCATCCTGATGAAGCCCCAAACCTTACCCTTCCAACAGAAACTGAGGAAAATGCACCCTAAACTAGAACCAACCGTTCAAAAAGAATTGAATAAACTTTTAAGTGCTAAAATAATTTTTCCTATTAGGCACACTCAATGGGTGTCCAACCTTGTCCCAATTCGGAAGAAAAATGGGGAAATTCGACTTTGCGTCAATTTTCGAAACCTCAATAGAGCGTCTGATAAAGACAATTATCCTGTCCCACCCATGGAACAGATCCTACAACAGGTATCTAGTTCTGAGAGGCTATATTTATTGGATGGTTTCTCTGGATACAACCAAGTCCTGATGTCTCCACCAGACCAATTCAAAACTACCTTTCGTACTCTGTGGGGAACTTATGCTTATCGCAAAATGCCCTTTGGATTGATTAATGCTGGTGCTACCTTTCAGAGAGCAATGGATATTGCTTTCCGAGGCTTAATCAATCAGTTTGTTGTAGTTTACTTAGATGATGTGACTGTATATTCTAAAAAAAAAAACGATCATCTAGCTCACTTACGAGCCGTTCTACTACGATGTCGCAAATACGGCATCTCCTTGAACCCCAAAAAATCCATCTTTGCAGTAGAACAGGGTAAATTACTAGGATTCATTGTGTCTAGTGATGGAATGATTATTGACCCCGAGAGGACTCAAGTCATCACTAAACTTCCCCCTCCTACATCCAAAAAACCCATGCAGTCTTTCTTAGGCCAGATCAACTTCGTGAGAAGATTCGTCCCCAGTTTCTCCGAAATGGTCAGGCCTCTACAGAACCTGATTAAGAAAGACACCCAATATCACTAGGGACACACAAAAAATCAAGCTTTCAATGCCATAAAGAAGGCTATAATAGATGCTCCGTCTCTCATGAGCCCTGACTTCTCTCAAGATTTCACACTCTATACTTTTGCTTCTGACCGCTCTTATGCCGCCGTCCTAACTCAAAAGAATTTCGAGGAAAATGAAGTACCCATTGCCTTTATGAGCTCTACTTTCAAAGGTGTTGAACTTAACTACCCAGCAGTCGATCGGCAAGCCTACGCTGTGTTCAAAGCAGTCAAGCATTTTCGGTTTTATCTTTTGAAGTCAAGGACAAAAGTCATTGTCCCCTACCCTGCCGTAAGGAACTTGTTAGTGCAAAAGGAGTTAGGAGAGAAGAGAGCTAACTGGGTCACCTCCTTGCAGAAGTATGACTTAGAAATCACCCCAGCTCAGATTGTGAGAGGCCAAGGGTTGTGTAAATTGGTTGTTGATTCGGAAACAGGACACCAAGAAGATAGTGATACATCAAACCTAGGACACAGCGATAAAAGTATGATTTGTTGCACACAAAACCTCGTTATTCCCTGGTACGGTGATATTAGATTCTGTCTTGAACATGGGTCAGCACCCCGTCACCTTGACCCTATCAAGAGAAGAGCGCTGAGACTAAAGTCTGTCTCCTTTCATCTAGTTAACGGTGTACTATTTCGTCAAAACTTTGACAGCGTACTGATGCGCTGTCTCGAGAAAGACGAAGCAGAAAAAGTCTTGCTTGAGTTGCATGCAGGGGAAGCTAGTGGTCACTTCGGTGGTGACACCACTGCTCACAAAGTTTTAAGAGCCAATTATTACTGGTCCATGCTTTTTAGGGATGCCCATGCCTTGTGTCGCAAATGCATCATCTGTTAGAAAGCATTAGGGCGGTTGCAAAAACCAGCCTTTCCCTTGCAACCCGTCTCAGTAGATTCTCCTTTCCAGCAATGGGGCCTTGATATCATAGGTCCAGTTAACCCTCCATCCTCACAACAGCATAAGTATATTGTGACAACCAAAGATTACTTTACACGATGGTCTGAAGTTGCTGCGCTTAGAACTGTTAACACCAGTAAGGTAATTGCTTTTCTAAACTCGACTATTATCACTCGTTTCGGTATCCCTGACTGTCTAGTTTTTGACAATGATTCATACTTTTCTTCTCTTGAGATGAGCGAGTTCTCTTTGGAGAAAGGAATAAAGATGAAGTATTCTGCTAGTTACTACCCCCAGGGCAATGGCTTAGCAAAATCAACAAACAAGAACTTGATTTAAATTATGAAGAGAACCGTGGTTGAAAATCACAAGAACTGGCACAATGCACTGCTGAATGCACTGTGGGCTGATAGGGTAACGCCCAAAGCCGCTATAGGTAACTCCCTCTTTTTTCTCATTTATGGCAGAGAAGCAATTCTACCACCTCACATTCTTCTTCCTTCACTTCAGTTGTCACAAAAAGTCCAACAAGAAGATTGTCCCCCTTTAGAAAGCCGAATTAATTTTTTGATGAAGTTGGAAGAAGTAAGAGCCCAAACTAAGCGTAAGTTAGATCAACATCAACAATTGATTAAAAGCTGTTTTGATTCTAATTCTGCTTCTGATAGGAATTTTGAACTAGGCAATCTCGTCTTAAAGTGGGACAAACCACACGAAGGAAAGGGTGAGCACACCAAATTTCAAAACTTATGGCTTGGACCATCCTTGATTGCTAAAAAGTTGGGTCCTAGTTCCTTTTGATTGCAGAACCTTGAAGGGCAGCTTGACACCTATCTGGTGAATGGCCAAGCCTTGAAAAGAGACTTTTCTTGATAACTACCCTTGTATATTATGTATAAATTTTTTTGTTTTTGTTTACTTTTTCATTTGCTTTTGTTTTTTATTTTATTTTGATTTGAATTTATCAGTTTGTGTTTTTGAAAAATACACATACCTATACACTGAGCTATTCAGACAAAGACAATAGAAAAAAAAAATTCGTTGAAATAACTTCTAGAAAATTTTACAAACATCAATGATATATTGCTGAAATTGATATTTCTTTTGTAAAATTCTGTGTTTAAAAGAAGTTTACTGATTTTGATCTCTGAGTAAAGTTCGTCATGATCATCTATTATCCTTTTACGCTGTCCCTTTTCCATAAAGGAATGACTCAAAAGATGTCTCCCTGTCATAGGAAGTTGTTTTGTAAATAAAACATTTCTAGAGATAAATAAAGGACAGTGATAAAAAATTCTGATGAGGTCTGAAAAAATATGTTAAAATATTAAGATTTTCAGCGTCACCCCACTCAACTGTATATCTATAAAAGAAAAACAAAATAAATTATTAATAAGAGCTGTGGGAAGTGCTTGTAAACCCGTCGGGATACTGAACAGGACTGCTAGCAGCGGGTAAATGCATGCATGGCGTCAAGACAACTTCGTTAGGGTACTGAACAGGCCTGCTGGCAGTGAAGCAATGTCAGGTACATGAAAATCTGCAAATAATATAAGAAACTTCTTTAATGTCCTTTATTCTGATCTAGAACTTCTTGATAGGATACAGATGTTAGAGTGGGTTAAATGGCAACCCTGTCGAGGCTATGGATGCCTGCTGGCAGCAGTGGCCATGCCAATAGTATTGAAGATTTTATCTTTAATATCGTGACTTGCTAATCTTAAGATTGTTATTGGTTTTCATCTTTTGAAACACTGCTGAAAAAAAAATGATTTATGATGATGTTTGTACAATTTTCTGGTTGTTTTCGAGTTGAAATTATCTTTGATGTCTTAATCTGGATTTGTACCTTTTGCAGAGATAACTGCTTCTTCCAGTGTGTCTCCATTGTTGGCAACCAATTCACATTTTTTTTATTATCCTATAAGCTGCCTACACCTATGTCTTGTGAACATCAAGTTTTTCGTCGCATTTTTCAAATAGACGACACTTTCATTTCTTGCGACATTTGCACATTTGTCTTCGTCAATTTTTCACGACTGTAAGCGTGAAAACTTCTCCTTTCGAGGTCATGTTTCGATCACTATCTGAATTGTCATGATCCTTTTATCGATATGCCTACTGCAATTACCTTTTGTTTATCATTATGTGGCTAGAAGGACTTTTGAACTATGCTCATTGGACATTCTTATATTGATTGCATAACTTGATTTTATTGAGTTTGTAAGGCATTGAGCATTTGGATTTACACTTTTATGACTTGCCTGATCTTTGATTCTGCATAGGGGTGACGATTAAATTTATTATATATATATGATATAATCCTTATGCTAATCTTTTCATGACTTATTGGATTGCCAACTATATGAATATCATTTTGGCACCTTGGTTGAACTTTTGATTATATGAATTAATACATTGGCACATAATGATTTTGGTATTGATATATACATCGAATATTTTGAACACTATGGCATAGTACTGGCATGTATTGGTATTCACCTTTGATTTTATTGATTGTACACATGACTTAATCGTTGGACTATTATTATGGAGTGAATAGCTATGAAATTTGGTGGTTGTACTTAGGTAATGAATAATATGCATGGCAGACTCCACCACCTTCGCATGCGTGCATTTATGCTTACCCCTTTTGGCTCGATTCATTGATGTTGGTTCGGGTAGCTCTGTTACTGTGTGTTGATGAATTCGAACCCTTCCCTTACCATGCATTCAGCTCCATGGCACCAGTCGTGTGAGTTGAACCCAATGGCAGTCAAGCCCTGTTGATGTTTGATAATGCCCGCCAAGATTTGGCAGACAGTGGATGGCTTACCTTCATTAAACGTTTTGAGGGTTTTAACCTTTGTGTAGCTCGACAGTTTTCCATGACCTTCGATGGTTGTCGAGCTAAGGTAGGTGATGTACAGTTAGAGATTGATGAACAGTTCATCAACTCAGCCATGGGACCATCTACCTCTGGACAGCGTTGGTTTAAGAATTGCAAGGTCGAGGAAGTTCCGTGGACATTGTTGTTTCAATCGTGCAAAATCACCTCCTATGATAGAGGTATGCCTGTAACTATGCTTAAACAATGTTGGCACGATTTCTTGATGATAATCAAGCAGTTTGTGACCTACGAAGGTTGATACGGACTTGTGTTCCTCCACCACCTATGTTTGCTTATGGTTTTTATGGGATACTCTCTCAATATGCCCTATTATTTGCTTCGTAGCCTATTTAAAATGTCGAAGAAGTACAAAAGACACCAGGATGACAGTAGCCTTTTTCATTATGGGCTTGTCAAGCTTATTGTTGTCTGTCATTTGAGTCTGCACGGGGATAGTTGGAGCAATTTTGTTGCTCGGAATGGTTTCGAGGATCCGAACCCTACACAGGTTGAAAAACCTATGGTGAGTGAGGTCAAGGTTGTACCCCCAGTGCCCGACCATATCCTTCTTCCTAAACCCTTGACCGGCCCTCCTATCGACTTACCCCACACTGTGACTAAGAGTGTTGAGACTATTAAGCCCATGAACAAAAAGCCCAAGGCAAACCTCACTGCAAATGTTAAAGGGAAAAGGAATGCACGTTTGATTTCACGAATGGCAAGGAACAATCCAAAACCCCCGGTCGAGCCAAACCCTATCGTGTTGAGTGAAGACTCCAATTCGGAGGTTGAGCGTTTCCTGGCTAGCGAATACCCCTATTCGCAAGGTTTGTGTGCCGAACCCTCATATGATTTTGTATCAAACCTACCCCCTTGCCTAAATGATGACCCTAACTACCCAGGCATTGAGTTGCCTTGCGAAACGCTCGGTCAATTACCCAAACCCTCGCCTGCTCTGTCTAAACCCACAGTGTCACCCTGTGATCAATGTAATTCATGGTTAGAGTGATATTATCTTTATGTTCCAATACTCCAGTCAAAGATTCAGTCTCTGGAAGATCAGATTGCACTGTTAACTAGTCAAAAGGCCAAGCTCCAAGCTGTA
>JASDQU010586004.1:30499-43593 GCA_032191745.1 Picea mariana | reverse complement strand
CTCTGTCTAAACCCACAGTGTCACCCTGTGATCAATGTAATTCATGGTTAGAGTGATATTATCTTTATGTTCCAATACTCCAGTCAAAGATTCAGTCTCTGGAAGATCAGATTGCACTGTTAACTAGTCAAAAGGCCAAGCTCCAAGCTGTAAATAAGAAACAAAGGACAACCGGATCTATCCTGTTTAAAAACGTGGAATCAGCGACGGCTGTTGTAAATTCCAAGCTGGCATAACTGAGCAGCCTCGTCGCTCCACAGGTATGAAAAATTTGATGTCATTTTGTAAATAATCTAGGTTTATATAACAATTTGGTTTCAGTTTCAAACAACTCTGTTCACATCATTGAATAGCTCTGTTATATTGCGTGCATTCTATATATGGCTTTGCTTTAAATAAATAGGAATTTTGATATATGATCTGATTATTCCCAGTATAGGAATTAATAGATTTTGATTGGATTTGAGTGATCTTCGTTTAAATTTGATTGATTGGCTTGCCTTGTTAAGGTGACAAAATTAATAGTTTGGTTTGTATCATGCTTAGATTTGATTTGGTTATGATCCATGTGCTATAGTTGATAAACGTTTTGATCGAGTTTGATTGTTACGATTTTGCTCAGATCCAATTTCATTATCATTGGTATGCTATGACTGGTAAACGTTTTCGGGAAGATACTTGTTACGATGTTGTATCGTGTGCTGTTCTATATTTGATTGATTCCAAGTTAAGGAGAACGACTCTGTTTATTTGATGAAAACAATACACTTAGATAACATTCACGCTCGATTTAGAGACGAATCCGAATCATAACAATTGTGTGAAAATCCTTAGCTAAATCGATTCGTTTTTATTCTAAAATGGCAAGTTCATTTTATGAATCGAGTCCAGATTCTAATTAATACTCTGTATATTAGATTTGTGAAATGAATTGGTCAAACTCTGTCATGATTCGTTTGATTAAAATGATTGTGATCAAAATTAATCGATCCTGTCTGTTGACTGTGCAAGGATCAATGATCGAAATCTATGACAAATTTTGTTTGATTGATCCTGTTACGTTTTTGGTTATGTGTCAGTTTTGGTTTGAATTCATTCACAAACTAAATCTTTTGCTATACAGTTATCGTGATAATCCTATTCGATGCGATGATTTCTCCTATTGATGAGACAAGCATAACGAAGTGTTTGCGATTTGTTATGTTTTCAATTGAATATCAAAACGATCTCATTCGATTTGCTGAGAAATGATTATGATGGTGTTACATGTGATCTCATTTACCTGACTTGTAACAATAATCGAAACAGAGTATTTCTACCTTTGTATTCGATTAAATGATTTGAATCTTTTTTCTATATCGTTACAGCTATAACGAGTGGAAAATGATTTTGTTGGATTGGATTGTATCTATTGTTTAACAATCACATATGATATGTTTTTCAATTGGATATGAAATAATCTTATTTCTGTTCGATTATGACTCTGAAGACCCGATTTTGTGGTAACAGAAGAACATAGTATTCCCATCTCTGTGTTCGGTTGAATCATTTTTTATTCTATTTAAGGTTGAATGATAAAATCGTTTTGATTCATTTTCAAGTGATCATTGGAAGATAATTGGATTTAATTCTTTTAAAGATTTTGAATCGATTCTGATGTCGATTCTTTATCTCATTTTGACTAGCTACAGAATCAGATGATTCTGTAGCTAGTCTATAGAATTTAATTTTTATCATTTTATTGGTAAAAGAGTCTTCTAACTTGTCTATTTTGGATCCTTTTCAGGTGAATTCGAAATTGCATGGGATTTGATGGATAGTTTAGAGGATATTTAGATACTTTAGTTTCATTTTAGTTTCCTAGTTTAGTTGATCTTGGGAATATCTTCCCAGATTATGTAAACAGTTTGATAACTTCGACAGGGAGGTTTTACCCTGTGGAAAAACTTATAAATACTCATTTTTTTTGTAATAACATCATCCTCATTCATGGGAGAAAAAGGATATGGAATTTTAATACAGACTGAGACAGAAATTGATGTTCTGCTACAGCTTTAGATTTTCATAATATCAATATTTTGTTTCATGTTTATGTGTATCAATTTGCATTTGGTTAATGACTACTTTAGCTATCTTAGTCTTTTGCAAATGATATAATTTAATCAATATAATCCATATCTGATTTTCTTCTAGTACTTTAAAACATAGCAATTACTTGATTCAGTTTCTGAATGACAAATTTCTCTTCTTCATAGATTGAATTATTAAGCATAAGTTTTTGCATAACAGGTTTACCTAATTGCATAGATTTATAAATCTTATAATTGTTATGAATTTTTATGTCTTGTTTGTCCTGTAAATAAACTCAAAGAGCATTGCAGCTATCGTTTACGAGAAGCTTCTCGATCATCCGGTGCGAGTTTCCTTCCTCCGACCAGCTTCAAAGTCATCATACGCAGGACAAATCTGGAGCGTCTCCAGGTTAGTTTGTCATTTGTTTGTTTAGTATTTTAGTTAGATATATGTGTAGTTAGTATATTAGATCGTTTAATTTCAGTAAGTTTAATTTCTTGTTTATAAAATCATAAAATCATAAAATATCTCTAGCTGTCTTAGGACAGAAAGCAAATGATTTTTCCAGGTTTTATTTAAATCTGTGTTTTGTAGATATTGTACATTTTGTGAATAAATTATATCGCAGTTAGTAGTTAGACAGTAAATTGGTTAGAATTATTATAATATCAGTTAGTAGTTAGTAAATAGTAGATTAGTTAGTTTGTTTAGTAGTTAGTTTTAATTAGATTAGTGTATTAGCTTGTTTTATTGTTAGTTAGTTTAGTTTGTTTTAGTTTTAGTTAGTTTAGTTAGTTTAGATTAGTTTTCTCTTTGGTTTCCTTAGGACCTTAGAATGGCTAACAGAGTCGTTAAACCCATCAGGGTGGTTCATTCCAAATGGCTTGGGTTATTAGACAACCCCGGACTGGTTCCACTCTCTCAATTGACAGACAGTCAATTTCGCCTGTCAACACCACCTTATATGAATCATCCCGGAGGAGGGCCTTATAATCTCAGATAGGGCCATGGTGCTTACCAGAACCGTGGATGGGATGCAAATCCTCAAGCACAATCTTTCCCGATAGCTTGGGGCTAGACCCTATGAGTCATGATGCTACATGGCCCCCTGTCCCCACTATTGAAACAAACCTTGAATTTTTTATTCTTAAAGATAAAAGATTTGTATTTTTGAGCCTTTGAATTTTTTCAAATTTCCTAAAGCAAAAATTTCACCACCGATGGATTCGCGATGCCTTTTATGGTTTATTTTTGGACAAAAAATAATAAAAAATCCAAATGATCATAAGTTTTCCAACACTTTTTCAAACAATCTTTTAAACGGGTTTTCAAATTTAATTTAAGGAATTTTAATTTAAATTGGAATATCGGGATTTGGAGTTTTGCATGAACAAATTTTTAATGCAAATTGAATTGTGAAATCTCGATTCCCAATTTCCCAATGCTTTAAAACTCAATTAAAATGTAATTTAATTAATTCAGAATTAAAAAGGGTTTAAGCATTAAGTTAATCACATCGCGAAATCGGGATTCGCGGTTTTGTGAAATTTCCCGAAATCTCGATCCCCGATTTTTCGATTGACGAAATCTCGAAAAGGTCAAATCTTGATTAATTAATACACTAAAAACATTTTAATTTAAATAATACATCGCGATTTCGGCCATCGGGGTTCTTTGATGACTTTTTTCCTGGACGTCAAAATGCCGAAACTCCGAAAAGCAGGTTTTCAAATTTAATTCAACGTTAATACTAATTAATCATCTTTCTAAACAAGGCTTAAAGTTAATTTTTCTTCGAATTTCTTTAAAGCGTCATTCTCCGATTTAATAAATTTCTATTATATTTGAAAACACTGAGAAAGCATAAGTGCAAACTTTAAATGCATATCTTTGGAAATATCTTTTGCATTTAAGATCCTTAATTTCATAACAGAGGTACAAATTTCAATGCTTTTATGATATATTCGAAATAAATTTTTGAAACATCTACATTATCATTTCAAAGCTAAATTCCTCTCTGTTACAGGTTTTCAAGTGAACACAGAGCTATGGCACCCAAAAAGGCTTCGAAGAAAAATGAAGAGCAACCAGAAGGTGATATTATTTCCGATACTACTGCATCTGGGGTACATTCTGTCAAATCATGGAATGGAATTTCCAAAAAACTAGAGGATGAGCTTAAATAYGCGGCCATTGATTCAGAAAATCACCTCCGAGATATTGTTGCACGTCCGAGACTCGTGTCATATACCGATATGATCGCCTGGGCTCTGGATAAAGTAGATGTCCCGACCAGAAGTATTCTGAACGAGCAAGGAGCTGTCATCGGCTCATTTAGGCCTGAACATATTCAAGTAATGTATAAGCTCTCGCCCAATTATAGACACACTTTTAATTCTGAGTTTGTAGCTGCATTTCAAAGAAAAGAGTGCATTGAAGGTGGCCAAACATACCCTGATATGATAAGAGGATGGGCCAGAGATGAAAACAAGTTTAGGGCCGATTTACATGGAATTTATGCCACAGCTGCCTTAAACGAATATATGGTTTATATAGCAATGATGTTATGTATACTTTTTGGGAGAAAGGATCCTTGTCATTTTCATGCAGATTGGACACCTTTCTTAGAGGAAGTTTCAGAGGGACGCAGTTTTAATTGGCACAAAATTTTGTCAGATAACATCACTTCAGAGGTCATGAATTACAAAGCAGCTAGGTCAAAAGGGCAACCAATGTCTTTTTATATGTTAGCTTATATCATGGATGCCATTTGTTTTATGACTCCTTTCCCACTAATGAATTGGAGTTGGAATGTTTCTTTCCCAAAGCCTGTTCATAAGTACCACTCAGCTCTCTGGGAAGAAAATGCAAAAAGTGTTTTTTATGAGGTTTTTCATTATGTAATTATCCCTCTGCACAAAATATTCTTTGGATGCGAACCTCCTCGCATTTCTAATACCATCATAGAAAACCTCAAGTTAGTTGCTGACTGGTTCATTGAGGAAAATTTTTCCTATGTTAGGGTTTATGGTTGTTCTATTCCACCTCATGCACTCCCAAAAATTTTACCAGACAGGTTGATATGTAGAGAAGTGGCTTATCAGCTAGTCAATGGTGGTACTGGGCTAGAATTAAAGGCTCAACAGAAAAAAGCATGGCCATCTTTTCCTGTTTATATAGGAAAATTCCTTTTTTTAAACATAGGACATTCTAAGGCATAAGCCGAATCGATGGACGAAGTAAAATTAGCAAGTATAGAGCACAGGAAACACGACCCTTACCAAATAATCAGTCGACATTTCACACAATGTAATTTAAAAGCATATGAACATGAATTTTCAGTTTATGATGATGTTTTTAAAAATGCTAAATCTTATGAGGAAGTGCAGAGCAGAGTGCAAACCTTGTCACCTGATGCACAGGTGGGGTTTGCATCTTTTCAAAGAAATAGACGATGTTGTCTGCCAAATATTTTACAAGGTGAAATGTCAACTTCATTGCCAGAGCAAGAAACAATTCCTCCGGGGTTTGAAACCATTATTCAGGATGAGGCAGGTGACAAAGATAAATCGAAAGATTCTGAAATACCTCCTCAGAATACAGAGGGTTCTCAGACCAAAGAAACACAGACAGGAAAGGGAAAAGGAATAGAAACAAGCCCAATAGTCCTCGATGATATTCCAGCAAATGTTGGAGGAACAGCTTCAAAGGAACTGGGTAGTCCTATTACAGCACTGACTCCACTATAGTCTACTTTCGGAACCCCTCATGAAGGATTTCTATATGTAAGTGACTTAGAGCCAATAACCAGAGATGAAATCCCTTCATCTGACTATTTTTTCAGTTAAAAAAGAAGAGTTATCTTGAAACAGGAAATTCATCCTGTAGGAGAAAGAATGATCAAAAAACATAAAATTATCATTGATGGGAAGAAACTCAATGAAGGAGAATTCGCTACAGAGATACCAGGAACCATGTATTCTCTAGGGAATCTAAAAACTATGCTGGAGCAAAAGGATCAAGAAATAATGCAGTTGCAGGACAGATTAAAAGAAAATGAAAGAATTATTGGTTGGGGGATACAAAAGGGTCTAGAACAAGCTAGACTCAAGGACATCCAAGAAATCCAAAAGTTGAATGAAAACTTGGATGAAGCAAAACACATGATACAGGTTACCCAAGAACAGGTTCAAAAGATGGGCGATGAAAATAAATCTCTGCAAGATAAGATTATTTCAATTACTAATCAAGTAATTGAAATGGAACATTTCAAGACTCAAGCATCAGGGATATATGCAAACATAGAAGAAGAACAATAGAAAATATTCTGTAATCTGGAAATCATCCAGAATTATTTTCATGAGTCAAATAGGTCTATGGAAAAGGTAGTTCAGAAAGAAAGAGAAGCTAAAGAAGCAAGGAATTCTTTTCAAAAGGTAATAACTTCTTTACAAAAAGAAGAAATTGGGAAAAGCCAGAAATTACCCATTTCGGAACAAGTAAAAGGAGATATAATGATAAAAGTTTGGGAAACAAAATTGGCAGAATAAAAAAGAATTACAAAAGGAATTAATGAAGATTGTCAAAGGATCTTCAATCTTATTGAAAAAGATTCAGTAAATATCAGGACAGATGGTGTTTCCGAGTTATTAGGAGAAGTCAACATTAATAGGTATCACCTGAAATCAAAAGAAGAAATTGAAGAAAGGAAAACAGAAATCTCAAATATTAAAATGGTCAACATTGCAGAAATAGATAAGTGTATGATAGCTTCAAGTTCAAAATTGGAAAAGGTTAAATTCACAGAGAAAACAATAGCAAGCCAGTTGCCAGGTTTACAAAGAAGTTTTTTCTCTTTTGAAGCCAATGAAGTACCTGAGGCTCCTAAGGTATTGGTAAAATTTTTAGGGAAATATGTTCAATGCGTTGAAACAGATAAAGAAAGTTCATCAACACAAATTTAAAACTTTGTAAATATTTTTATTTTTCAGAATTTTGAAAGAAATTGTAAACGGTTGACATTAGTCTATTTAACCGTAATATTAGGAAGTTGGTTAGTTACCAACAAAAAAAATTGATAGAAAGGTATAAATATAGTTTCAAAAGGCTGAAACAAGGCTTCAGAAATTTTGGAGAAGGCCAATTTTTGTAATATCAGCTTTGAAGTTCATCGGAATATAAACCGCAAACAAGATTCTGGATCCTGCAATTTTGTGACTATGTTCCTTCCCCTGTTTATCATGCTTTGTTAAATCTTCCTCTTAATGTGTGTTTCTAACAAGTGAATCAATTTGAAGTTATATACATTGTTGTTTAATGTTTCAAATTGGTTTGGATGTTGAATGTTTTACAGCCTTTCCTCTGAAATCACTTTAGTGATTTTAAGACCTGTAAACCTTTTGTTCCTTAATATTTAATTTTGTTAKAAATATTGTTTTTCTTTCATCATTGTTCATTGAAATATAAGATTCTTTCTAGATAAAAGCCTTATATTTCTCTATATTGTGTTCCATTGTTTACAATTTCAAAATTGTTACAAAACCAGGAAATGGCCTTGATTGTGTCTTTACATCACTGTTTTAGATTTTAAAGTTGTTTCATTAATATCATCTCTGAAAATCTGAAGTAACCAATCGATAAAAACCCATTTACAAACATTTAAAACCCTATCACCCATGACAGTTCCTAACGGTAGACAACCAAACGTAGAACCTAGTCTTCAGGATCAAACCAGCATTGCCCTAAACTTATTTAACACTATTCTACAAACAACAACCAATAGGGCTGAGTTAGAAAGATCGTGGGCTACTATTGAATGTGACATTAGCATCCAAGAGCAATGGGAAGCAAGACAGAGACAGTTGAGAAACTGAATCTAATCTAGTCTTTCTTTGTTTCTTTATTTTAAAGTATTATCATAAAAATCTTTTTCGGATGCCTTGACAGTATGTTTTATAGCCTTAAAACATAAACTCATTAACAACACCCACCAAACTTCCTTCGAAAATATCCAAGTTCGAAGGTAAGAATGGAGAGGATCTTGGTGATCACGTCACTACCTTTCACCTTTGGTGCTCATTGAATTCCCTTAATGATGATTCTATCCGATTAATATTATTTCAAGGCACCCTCATCGGAGTTGTTGTGAAATGGTATATTGAGCTACCTAGGGGGGCATATGGGACTTTTAGTCAGTTGGTGTTGGTCTTCCTTAACCACTTCTATTTGCCCATTCATTACAATGCTGGCCTAGAATGTCTGTCGACTTTGCGCCAAGACATCGCCACTCATATCTCAGATCACATCCAGGAGTGGCATAGATGGAAGAGGTTTATTAAGACCCTTATACCCATAGAATTTATTTTAGAATGGTTCCTTAAGTCTTTTCACACTCATATATCGAAGGACATTTCTACTTCTGGGGTTACCACTGAGTAAGAAGCGATATTTAGAGACCAACAGTTAGACTTGATATATGCTCAGTCTGGGATTTTATAGCACCTTCTTTTGGACGCACCACGGTTGAATTACGACCCTAGAAAAAATCCCAGACCTCATGTTGATGGAATTATAGGTACCACCAATGTAAATTCCATAGAAACGATGACAAGCCATATGAAAGATTTGTCTCTTAAACAGTCTGCAGGAGGGCCAATTTCATCTGTTTCTTCTAACCCCACTAAGTCAGCGGATGTACACTCCTTACAATCATTGGCCAACCCAAATGGTAACCAGAAACTAGGTGGTAATAAGAAGAAAGGATGCAATAATATTAAGGGTGGGAAAAATGGTAATAAACCCAAGGACAATGGTAACAATGAGAAGACGAATAATAATGTTGGAGAGGGAAAACGAGAAAGATGTAAGGTGAAGTTTCCCTGTAAGATTTTCATAGATGATCACCTTACCCATTTATGCCCCAAACTTGTGGAAGTTGTGAAGCTATTATCTCTAGCACCTGTCGTGCTAATGAATCCATTTCCACATAACCAACACATGTCCTTGAGTTCCTCAAAAGCCAAAAATGCAGATGGTGGGAGTCAAAACCCATCGTTGCAAGACAATGACCATTTATGTATCAATATGATCGATGTGAAAGTTAATGTAGCCACTCGATCTCAATATTATAGCTCTTCACAAGATATTCTTGTTCTAGAATCTCCTCCTCCTCCTCCAGAGATGAATTTATAGATTGAAAAACCAGAGCCACTGCCTCGTATTCCGTAAGGACTACTCAAGTGCTCTACCCATAATCCAAATAATAGAGATGGCCAGAACTTCTCTATTGTTGAGGATATGGGTCAAACCCATTGTGTGATGTCGGCTTTGAAGGTACTCCAAACGTGTCCTTCACAGAGGAATGTCTTACTATCTGCTTTAGGAGATCTAGAACCCAATGGCTCAAAAGTTATCAAGTTTGACACCACAGATGTGAAGCCTTGCTTTCCTTACCATGTGGCTTTCCAAATCCACGTGGAGTACTCAAAATATACCATCAAATGTGAGGTTGTTGATGAAGGTGTTTCTATGTGTGTGATGTCCTTGATATTCTAGAAAGCTCTCGGTTCTCTGACTCTTTCTAAGTCATCGAATATGTTGACTGCTTTTTATGGTCATTCCTTCCGCCCTCATGGTATCCTCCCTGACTTTCTGGTACAGTTAGGTGGGAAGACAGTAGAGGTGGAGATCGAGGTACTTGATGCGACTCTTTACATAGATCGTATGTAAAAGTTACGACCCCGGGAAGTTGATGTACTCGCTTACCCAAACAGGGCCCACATGACTTTTCATGCTTCATCTCCTAGGGTTAGGTTTTTGGATGTCTAGGGTTTTCATAATTCTTTTTTATTGTAAAAAGGCCTTCAGAGCCTCATTGTAATCATCTTCTTGCGAATGCAAGTAGCCATCACATCTCTTCCCAGAGATAAGCTACCACCATTCTAGCAAGTCTTTTACTCTGTATTTTTACAGTCTCTGTACATTTCTTAACTTAATAGAAATCATGTATTACTGTATCTCTGTGTTTATGGTTGCATATTTGATATATTTCTGTCATATTATTGAATATCTGTGATATCTCTGTGCATTTCTTTTTTATATCTCCGATCTCATTTCGTGTCGAAAATAATCCAGATCAGTGGTATCAGAGCAGGCTTCTCTTGATCRTTTTTCAATGCATGTCCCCGATGAGGTCTGAGTATAGCAAGTTGGGTATTGATATTTTCTCTCTTGAAGACAATCACTCTCGCACACCCAAGAAACACTCAATGGCGGAAGAAAAGAAAAATGACAGAGAGAACGATCATATCAATCTGTTGCTTGAGCAAGCTCTCACACGACAGAGGGACGAAATGATGGAGAATTTTTCCCACATCCTTAAATTCCTTCCGATAGAATTAGGTGCATCTTCATCAAACGACCACCTTGGAGGCACTTTGCCTTTCAAGGTACAAGTTAATTTTGACATTCCTGTATTTAAAGGACAGATAGATGCAAAAGCCCTAGAAAAATGGTTAACTCTACTAGAAGGTTATTTCTCTACTCACAACTTTTCCGACAAAGAAAAGATCACCTTCACACTCCTTAAAGCTCTCCCTCATGTCAAACATTGGTGGGAAACTTACTAGGAGAAAAGTTCCACAGAGGAGTCTGGAATATATGGGGTTGATCCCACTTGGGATTTTTTTGTGGATGCGGTAAAGGAACAGTATTACCCTATTGGAAACTATGAGGACCAATACATGAGATGGACCACATTGTGGTAAGAGAGGGGCCAAGTAGTTCCGAAGTTCACCAATACCTTCCATACCTTGCACACCAAGCTGAGTATTAAAGACTCCGAGCAACATTTGGTTCTGAAATACCATGGGGCTCTAGACAGATACATCTAGACTGAAATGGATTTTCTAGACATCTCATCACTCGCTATTGATTATCGATATGCTTTTAAAATTGAGCATAAATTTAAGCACCAGAACAAACGGGAATTCGGGTCTGCAAATCCATAACAACCAAAGTATGTCAAAGACAACCCTAACAAAAAGTCTCCCGAAAACCAGTCCAAGACATAGGAAAAGAAGGGTCAGCCAATAGTGTCGATTGTCATACGACATCCAACCCTTCAAGGATGAGGTATTATGTGATGTTTCCCCACTGGATGTTTGTGATGTTCTCATGGGCCAACCATATATGTGGAGACACCATGTTGTTTATGAGTCTCGACCCCGTAGTGTCATTGTTACTTTGGGGGGTCATCTCTATAGAATACCAGAGATAGTTCCAACTATTTTTCCACCCAAAACGTGTCGCAAGGTAGTATCTCACACTGCAAAATTCATCTTCTTCACAATCTGTTCAAAAGGGGAACAAAATGACACTGCAACCACTACAGCCTTGCCCCTTGCACCTTCTATCCAACAGAAGCAGGTCGACAAGGTTGCAAAAAAGAAAAAAAATTCCTTCTACACATCTTCCTCTCATGTAGCTCAACTTGTTGAACAGCATTAGCTTCAACAAGTTCATCACAAACTTCCACAAACTAAGTAGTGCGACGTCTCCAGCAATACAAGCAGCTCACCAAGATGTAGATCCAACAAATGTTTTTCCCTCTCCCCTGGGAACTCAACACAATGGAGACCATTTATTCATAATGAGGGAGGATTGATCCAAGTGGATATCAATGGCCACCCACCTTTTCCAACTGGCTCAAAATGGTTTTCTGGAAATTTTGGCAATTTACTATTTTTAGCAGGTTTTAACTTCTGGGGCCATTTTGAGGGCCGAAATGAAGGTTTTTCAATATTGAGGTTCTCAATTATATCCAAAGGAATGATTGAGCACCCAAAATTAATCTCCTCAATGATGCCTTTCCAACGAGCTATCACACGCCTAAAACAGATATCATATGCAAAAGTTACGACCCCGGGAAGTTGATGTACTCACTTACCCAAACGGGGCCCAGATAACTTTTGGCGCTTCATCTCCTAGGGTTAGGTTTTTGGATGTCTAAGGTTTTTGGCATTCCTTATTATTGTAAATATGCCTTCAGAGCCTCATTGTAATCATCTTCTTGCAAATGCGAATAGCCGTCACATCTCTTCTTAGAGATAAGCTGCCACCATTCTAGCAAGTCTTTCACTCTGTATTTTTACAGTCTCTGTACATTTCTTTCATTAATAGAAAATGTGTATTACTGTATATTTGTGTTTATGGTTGCTTCTCTGATATATTTCTATTATATTATTGAATATCTGCAATATCTCTGTGCATTTCTTTATTATATCTCTGATCTCATTTCATGCCGACAATAATTTGGATCAGTGGTATCAAAGCAGGATGCTCTTGATCGTTTTTCAGTGCATTTCCCCGACGAGGTCCGAGTATAGCAAGTTGGTTCTTGAGCTTATCTCTCTTGAAGACAATCGCTCTCGCACACCCAAGAAACCCTCAATGGCAGAAGACATGAAAAATGATGGAGCAGGCGATCCTATCAATTTGTTGCTTGAGCAAGCTCTCACGTGACAGAGGGATGAAATGATGGAGAATTTTGCCCACATCCTTAGACGCATGCCGATAGCATTAGCCACACCTTCATCAAGCAACCACTTTGGAGGCAACTCTCCTTTCAAGGTACAAGTTAATTTTTATATTCTCGTATTTGAAGGACAAATAGATACAGAAGCCCTAGAAAGTCGGTTAAGTCTACTAGAAGGTTTTTTCTCTGTTCACAACTTTTACGACAAAGAAAATATCACCTTCAAACTCCTTAAATCTCTCCCTCATGTCAAGCATTCGTGGGAAACTTACTGGGAGCAAAGTTCCAGAGAGGAGTCTGAAATATATGGGGTCAATCCCACTTGGGATTTTTTTGTAGATGCGATAAAGGAACAATATTACCCCGTTGGAAACTATGAGGACCAGTACATGAGATGGACCACACTGTGGAAAGAGAGGGGCCAAGTAATTTTGGAGCTCACCAATACCTTCCATACCTTGCGCACCAAGCTGGGTATCAAAGACTC
>JASDQU010586004.1:7312-19204 GCA_032191745.1 Picea mariana | reverse complement strand
ATCAACTACTCTTTATATTACGATCCTTGGACCTATCCATTCATAAAACTCATGCAATACCATACATTATGAAGAAAAATATATTTCAACAATGAAAAGAGAATCTTAAACAAAACATCAACCAAGTGCATCATGCACCAACCATGCGCAATACTCATGTACATCAACCATGTACATCAATACCATATCATATGCCATAAGATATCATCAATGGAGTGCATCAACCATATGCCTCTACCAACATTCCAACCATGTTCCTAAAACAAGTGTCATATCATTCATGATATGCCTCTACCAAGAACCAAGTGCCACAATCATGTATATTAATCAATGAAGTGTTTTAACTATATCATCCATACATCAACAAGTGCACGAAACATGTATCACCACTTGTACGAAGCAAGTGCATCAACCATGCACCAATACCACAACAAAATGAACTACAATCAAGATGTGTCCTCATGCATGTATGCCATATCCACCATCCAACATGTTCCAATCATACTGCTAGCAAGTGCCTCTAACAATGTACCAAAATTGTACCAATCATGCATCAAATATAGATCAAGTTATGTGCAATATGACCACCTCATCAACTCATCAACTACATGTCCCACTATGTTTCCCATACTCATGCCAAATGCATGCACCAATATATCCAACAAATATGCATCTCATATATACATCATAAGATATATCAATGGAGTTCAAATATGTATTAGCCATGTATCCCAACAGATCAGCCTCAACCACCATTCACTACAACAAATACTAAGCATCCAATAATACATGTACTAGAAGTGTTCCTTAATAGATCAATGACATATCTAGCTAGCATCATCATGATATATCTCATAACCAAATCACCATGAGTTCACTGTCACAACCAACATTGTTTCTCAACAGAAAAGTGTCTCAATCCACACTCTAGGGTTAGTACCATGCATCTAAGATAGTCTTTCAACACTCAACCATATATCACCACCATAGATAAAAAAATTATGTATGCCAACATGTAATCATGAAAACCTGCAACAAACATGTTAGACCCTGCAACAAACCATGTCAGACCCTGCAACATAGAGTTATACCATCATACCATGATGCAACTCATATGCATATCCCTTTTCCCAAGGATTTTTACCACATATATGTGGCTGGTTGTGCGCGACCTATTCATAGGTCAGCTTGTGTATGTACACGACTCTTACCATTCTAACCTATGTATGCTTCTGAAGATGACAAAATTGAGCTTCCCTTAAGGCCTCCATTCTGTTCTGACTGTTCAGTTTTCTTCACCCACTTTGCTGTCCATCTTGAAGGTGTCTTGAATTTTCTTTGAGATGTAAGGATGGCTTATTGATGTCTTCATTGCTTTGTTCTTTCCTCTCCTTGTATAGATGGTTGACTTGCGACATTATTTCCATCCTTTGAGAGTGAGGGACTTACCTCGTGCTTCTTTGAAGTGCTTGCTTCAACATGTGTAGCTTCTTTCTTGTATCCAAGACTTGATTTATCATTTGGTGATCTTTGACTATCCAAGATCTCATTCAAGATTGTTGATCTATTCAAGAATTTGTTTGAGTTTTCTACTTTCTTTCTAATATCAACAACTTCAGCTTCCAACTTATGTCATGACTCTTCCTTTTCATTTACTTGATTCTTTAGTAATTCCTCTACCCTTTTGGCTTCTTCAATTTGCGTCCTGAGATGAACAAAAACTTCAAGACTTTTGCTAATCTCAACATCTAGCTTCCTATTCTCTTCTATTTCATTCTTTAGTCTTTTGATCTCTTCTTCTTTTTCTTCTAATTGAGTCGTTTTACTTTCTTCTTGTTCCTTGAGCATTTCCTTTAATTTCAAGATATGCCTTTGATTCTTTTTAAGAAACTTTTTAGTGTTATCAGAAAGATAGTTATATTCTATGTAACAATGGTCATAGTTGTATTCAAATAGACCCCATTCAACTTTCCTTTTAAGATGTGATAGTTCTTCTTCTACTTCTTCCATGGGATAAATATCATTTGAATCTACACAAACTATCTCTAGATTTTCTTCTTCACTTGTAGAGAAATATTCAACATCATCACATTTTGAAATATTATAATCAAGGGTTTTGGGAGATTATTTACCTTCATTGATCTTGATGGAATTCTCTTCAAGGTCTTGATTTTTTCCAACATCATCACATTTAGCATCATTGCAATTAGAGGATATTGGAGATTATTTACCTTCATTGTTCTTGATGGAGTTGTCTTTAGCGTCTTCCTTCTTGCTTTGGTATGTCTCCTCTAGCTTTAGCCATAGAACCTTGGCAGAAGTGCATTGTCCCATGCTCTTTTTGATAGAACTTGAGATTCCACTAAGAATGGTGTTGAGAACCAATGCATCATTCTTCTTTTCTTCTCTTTGAGATGCAAACTTTGACTTGTTCTTCAAAGGAACTGATCCACCAATAGCTGCTTTCCAAATACCCACACCTATTTCCTTCAGATGCACCTTCATTTCTATTCTCCATGTAGAATAGTTTTCCTTATCAAGGATTGGAACTTAATCATCCATTTGTGTGTCCATGGATCTCCTCCAAGATTTTTAAGGCTTATATTGAAGGCCCTCTCTGATACCAATTGTTGGACACACCGACCAAACTGAGAGGGGGGTGAATCAGTGTAGGGATCTTTTTAAAAATTCCCCTTCACAAAAATCCTTAGTTAGCAATCACCAATTACTCATCACTTATTGTTGTTATTTATAACTAGTTAAATGTGAACATACATCAGCAACGTATACCAGTAAAAATTATCATCAATAAGTGATCACCACAAGGAACACAAAGAACACAAGATGTATGTACAATTTTCTTTTTATTACTGAATACAATCCTTGGGTTAACAGAAACAACTAAATAGAGATACAACTCCATAAGAACACCATCTCTACAATGCAAGACTCAACTTACACAACTCAGCACCAACTGGGAAGAGGAATCAATCCTCAACAGATACCAATATGTCAACAGGTGTGTGACCTGTCAGTAGCGTACCATGCGTATGTATGCGTCCTACCAGTAGTACATATCGAGTATGTATGCAGCCATTCTGTACTACAGCCTACGTATTCCTTCTGAGTAATTAGGGTTTTCTCTCTATGAGAAACTCATATCCTTTACATCCTTTAGTCATATCTACTTATGTCTTTCATTGTCCCATCTTAACCGTAACCAATCAAAACACATTTATGCTCTTCCACAAATTACTCATGCTCCTCAACCATACAATATGAATGCTACTCAATCATGTATAAGCAACCGGTATACTATGGAAATCATATCAGTACTTAACCATAAGAGTGTTGCTCACTCTATCAATCAACCAACATAACCATATCACAACAACCATACCAAGAATTCCTTAAGCATTCACCATACAATAAGAAAGAGTATCTATCAAGACAACTATGTAACCATACCAGAGTTTCTATGGAATATCTGAGCTCATAGAATGCAGAGATGGAACTTGATTTAGACTTCAAGAGCCTAGCATCAACTCACACTCAAGTCTCCATTGGTGTCCATGAGAACTTGCAATCTCTCTCTTACTTAGAATAGATCTTCAAGCTATGCTCAAGAGATGAATTTCACAAGATACCCTTGCTTATTATTTATACTCTCTGGGTAGCTTCCTTAGAAGCATCTTCTAGGCCACTTTGTCCACATAGTCACCTATGTCCAACTTTGCCCAATTTTCCACTTGTCCATGTATCCAATAACCACTTGACCACTTAACTCATTTTCCTCATTTTAGGTTTAACCTTCTTATAACCACTTTCCATAATTAGAAATTTCTCCATTTACGTTATTATTTAAATAATCCTCCTTGACTTTGTCACTTAACTTTATTATTTAAATAATCCTCTTTGATTTTGTCACTTCACTTTATTATTTAAATAATCCTTTTTGACTTTGTCACTTCACTTTATTATTCAAATAATTCTCCTTGACTTTGTCACTTCACTTTAAATAATCCTCTTTGACTTTGTCACTTCAGTTTATTATTTAAATAATCCTCTTTGATTTTGTCACTTGACTTTATTATTTAAATAATCCTTTTTGACTTTGTCACTTCACTTTATTATTTAAATAATCCTCCTTCACTTTGTCACTTCACTTTAAATAATCCTCTTTGACTTTGTCACTTCACTTTATTATTTAAATAATTTCTTCTTTGCAAGCACTTTTACTTTTCTTGACCTTTTGGGGATTCAAGCCAACATATGAGGGTCCTTCAACTTCATAAGGCCATAACTCTCAAACCGTGAGGAGTTATGTGGCATTCCACATACCAACGGAAATGTATTGACAAGAAACGAAACATTGACAAGAAATTGAAAATATTGTGGTTCTTCCGATAATTTCTAAACAAAACTCTTACCACAAAAATATAAATGATAAGAAATATCCATATAGGATAGTTTCACTAAAAAATTCATTGATCTTCATCTATTCCATAATCAAACATGGGTTCTCTAACCATACTTCTAGGATAACTCAACCGCAAAGTGTCTTCCCATGAGGGATTTCACCATAAGGGGACTACTTTGGAGTTCATCCATTTGTACAACCATGACAAGAAAATAACCACTTTAGAGTTCACCGCAAAGTGTCTTCCCATGAGGGATTTCACCATAAGGGGACAATAACCACTTTAGAGTTCACCGTAAAGTGTCTTCCCGTGAGGGCTTTCACCATAAGGGGACCACTTTAGCATTCATCCATTTGTACAACCATGACAAGAAAATAATGAGTCATCTTTACATCAATCGAACTATGCATCATATATCAATGACAAATAATTGATCCATATTCATCTATGCATACGACTATGACTCCTCTTGACATCCATCCATTGACATCAAGGTCAATACATGATCCATCAATCACTACATCAATATACTATGACAAGACATTGTTCCTTTGACATCAATCCTTTGGCATCAATGACAACATGATCCAACACCATTTCCTTGTATACATCGAATTTATCTAATTCTTTTGACTTCTTCCTGAGAAAATAAACTATAGTCATCCTTGTATAATCATCAACCAATAACACAAAATACTTCTCACCTTTCAACCCTTTTTCTCTAGTTGGTCCAACTAGATCAATATCCATAATTCCTAATAGCTTTGTTGTGGAGTATTCCTTTGACTTGAAGTTGTTCTTGGTTTGATTTACTTGTTAACAATACTTGCATAAAGTATTGGTTGGCTTCGTGATCTGGGGAATTTCTCTGACTGGTTCATTTTTGCTGACTTTGAAAAGGTTATCAAATTTTATGTGATCCATTCTTTTGTGCCATAGCTAAACTTTATCATCCTTTCCTAGAAAACAATTTTCATTTCCAATTTCATTTAATACGTATATGTTTCTTGAATTTATTAATGTTGTTGCAACCACTCTTCTTGAACCTTCTTTTATTAACTCGCACTTCTATGAATCAAACACAAGTTTCTGACCTTGGTCACACATTTGACTTACACTCAAAAGATTGTGTTTCATATCTTCCACTAGTAGAACATTCTCTTCCTTGCTATCCTTATTTCCAATTATTATTGTGCCTCTTCCAATTATGATCCAAGTGGATATCGGTGGCCACCCACCTATTCCAACTGGATCAAAACAGTTTGTTGGCAATTTACAATTTTTAGCAGTCCCAAACTTCCAGGGCCATTTTAAGGGCATAAACTACGTATTTTCACTGCCAGACACCTCAATGATATCCAAAGGATTTGAATGAGCCCATAAAATTAATCTCTTCATCAATACCTTTCCAATTAGCTATTGTTCTCCCAAAACAAATATTGTATGCCAAAGTTACGCCACCCGAAAGTTGATACATCAAACTACCCAAAATGAGATCCACAAAATTGTAGGCTTTTCATCTTTTAGGGTTAGGGTTTTGTATTTTATTTATGTTAAAAATTCCTTTGGATCCACATTTTAACAATCATATTTTTGCGAATGAGTGTGTCCATCACATATCTTCTCAAAGACAAGTTGCCACCATTCTAGCGAGTCTTTCACTATGTATCTCTACAATTCTGTTCATTTCACTCATTAGTATAAATTGTGTACTATTGTATTTATGTGTTTATGGTTATATCTCTGATATATATCTATTTTATTATTGTGTATATGATATATTTATGTACAATTCTTTATTATATCTCTGCTCTCATTTTGTGCCGAAAATATTCTATATCAGTGGTATCAGAACAAGCTTTTCTTGATAATTTTTAGTGAATGTCCTCGACGAGGTCCGAGTATATAAAGTTGGGTCTCAATATTGTATCTCTTGATGACAGTTGCTCTCGCATTCCCAAGAAACCATCCATGGCGGAAGAAAAGAAAAACGACGAAGCAAAAGACTATATTAATATGTTTCTTAAGAAAGCTCTCACATGACAAAGGAACAAAATGTTGGAGAATTTTTCCCACATCCTTCAATGTCTGTTGATAGCAGCAGGAATGTCTTCATAAAGATCCCAATTTAGAAGAACCTCTCCTTTAAAGGTACAATTTAATTTTGATATTATTGTATTTGAAGGTCAAATAGATGTGGATGCCCTAGAAAAATGGTTAAATTTTCTAGAAGGTTATTTCTGTGTTCACAATTTTTTCGACAGGGAATAGATCACCTTCACACTCCTTAAGGCTCTCCCCCATGTCAACCATTGGTTATAAAAATATTGGGATCAAAGTTCCACAGAGTAATCTAGAATATATGGGGCCGAACCCACTTGGGATTTTTTGTGGATGCGGTCAAGGAACAATATTACCCTGTTGGTAACTATGATGACCAATACATGAGATGGACCACACTGCAGCAAAAGAGGGGGAAAACAGTCCCAAAGTTCACAAATACTTTCCATATCTTTCACACCAAGCTGGGTATCAAAGACTCTGAGCAACATATGGTTATGAAATACTATGGGGCTCTGCATAGGTACATCCAAACATAAATGGATTTCCTAGACATCTCATCACTGGGAGTTGCCTATTGATATGTTGTCAAAATCGAGCAGAAATTTAGGCACCAGAACAAGTGGGAGTTTGGGTCTGCAAATCCGCAACAACCAAAGTATGATAAATATGGCCCTAACAAACAACCTCCCAAAAACCAATCCAAGCCACAGGAAAAGAAGGGTCACAGAAAGATGAAGAAGAACACTGGAAAGTGTTTTGATTTCCACAAAATCCCCTGGTAAAACACTGATGAATGTCGCTCAAAACAATCATTGGTGGTCGATATTAAAAAAAAGGAGTCGAACCCCAATTCAAAATCTAATTTAGAAAATAATGGGAGAAGATAAATCATTGATATAGACCTCATTGCTACTGTGATGACCATAATAATTCAAGCAGAAGAACCAACCAATTCTAAAGAAGGGGAGTGCCTTTTTCATTCACAGATGTGGGTGAGGGGACCCCACTGCATTTTATTGTTGACAGTGGAATCCAAAAGAACCTCATCTCAGTAGAGGTTGTCAAACAGTTGGAATTTTCGACAACACCACACCTGCAACTATACAACATCGAATGGCTTTGTCAGGGACAATATCTCTGTGTCAACTAGTAGTGTAGATTGTNACTGCATTTTATTGTTGACAAAGGAATCCAAAAGAACCTCATCTCAGCAGAGGTTGTCAAACAGTTGGAATTTTCGACAACACCACACCTGCAACTATACAACATCGAATGGCTTTGTCAGGGACAATATCTCTGTGTCAACTAGTAGTGTAGATTGTCATATGACATCCAACTCTTCAAAGATGAGGTATTATGTGATGTTTCCCTGTTGGATGTCTATGATTTTCTTTTGGGTGAGCCATATATGTGGAAGCGTCATGTTATTTATGAGTCTCGACCCTGTAGTGTCATTGTTACTCTAGGGGGTCATCTCTATAGGATACCAGATGTATTTCTAACGATTTTTCCACCTAAACAGTGCCACATGGTAGTATCTCACACTACAAAATTCATCTTCTTCACAATCTGTTCAAAAGGTGAACAAAAGGACACTAAAACCACTGCATCCTTGGCCCAAGACCCTCCTTTCCAACATAAGAAAATTGCAGAAGAGAAGGAAGATATTTTTTCTTCACATACAATGATACCTACATTGTTTGAATAGCTTCAACCCCTCTAGGGACAGGTTTGTGACAATCTTCAATAATCTAAGAAACACAACTTATCCAACAAGGCAAGAAGCTCACCAAGGTTAAGATTCAACAATCGCTTTCCCCTCTCCCCCGGGAACTCAACGCAATGGATACCATTTCTTCCTAAGGAGGTGGGATTGATCTAGGTGGATATTGGTGGCCACACACCTATTCCAACTGGATCAAAACAATTTTTTGGTAATTTACTATTTTTAGCACTCCCAAACTTTCAGGGCCATTTTGAGGGCCCAGACGATGTCTTTTCACGATCGGTCACCTCAATGATAACCAAAGGATATGATTGAGCCCCCCAATTTTTTTTTCTCATTGATACCTTTCCAATAAGCTATTGTGCACCCCAAACGAAGATAGTATACAAAAGTTACGGCCCTCAGAAGTTGATACACCAAACTACCCAAAATGGGGTCCACAAAACCGTTGGATTTTCATCTTCCGAGGTTATGGTTTTGGATTTTTTTATGTTAAAAAGGCCCTTGGAGCCTCATTGTAACAATCATATTCTTTCGAATGAGTGTAACCATCACATCTCTTCTCGGAGATAAGTTGTCACCATTCTAGCAAGTATTTCACCCTGTATTTCTATAGTTTTGTACATTTCGCTCATTAATACAAATTGTGTATTACAGTATCTCTGTTTTTATGGTTATATATATATATATATATATATATATATATATATATATNATATGTTATTGGATATCTAATGTATCTCTGTATAATTATTTATTATATCTCTGCTCTCATTTCGTGCTGAAAATAATCCGGATCAAATGATTCTAGGTGAGTCCTTGTTTCCAAAGGAGACTGATCCATCTCTTTTCTTTATCAAAGTTAGAAACTTGTCCTCATCAGCAGTCATGTCATTTGAGTAGCCATTGTAGACATTCCAACCACGTTTTTTTCCATTTTCATTTGTTAAAGGAACGACAGTTTCTTTATATCCATCTACTACTGATTACCAAACCTCAAATCCATGTGCTTGTACATATGTTTTCATCCCTCTTCTCCAAAATGCATAGTTGTGTCCATCATAATATGGTATTCCATTTTTATACATAGTTTTTCTCTCCATGATCTACCTTCTAGTGGTTAAACTGATTCCTAAAGGAACTTAATATGATACCAATTGTTGGATTACTAAGAGGGGGGATGAATCAATAATAGAGAAATTTAATCATTTTTAACCATAATATGTAAGTGTTGTTTATCTTTATGATCAATTTACCATTATCATTCAACAGTTGTAGAATAAATAAACCATGAACAATGAGAAATCATACACATACATAGTACAAAAGTATTTTACGTGGAAACCCAATGCGGGAGAAAACCACGTAATATTTTTTTTTGTATGTATTTAAGAATTACACTCATTGGAAGCACCACCTTACTTTGTTCTCTAGCTACAACTGGAAGGAGGCTCCAACCCCCTATATTTTCAGGATACAACCTAAGGGAAGCTCCAACTCGACAATACTCTGGCTACAACTAGAAGGAGGCTACAACCCCCTATGTTCTTCGGCTACAACCAGAAGGTGGATACAAACACTTATCATTTCCTCGCCCAACCGCCCTGAAATATAAGTTTCAAATAAATGATGAAACCATTTCCACACTATAACTATTATATATACCATTTTAAACTTGTACCAATCTGTGCCAATAACCTGTAACCAACATGTACCAATAACCTGTAATCAACCTGTACCAGTAATCATCCTGTAGAAAAAAATACCAACAGATGCACGACCTGTATATGTTGTAACACATGTATGTACGCGACCTATATAGAATGCAACCTGTTTATGTACATGACCTATCCTCTTTCATCCTGCATACACCTTCAGAAAGCTAGGTTTTTCACCTTTCTAAAACTTAGGAACTTATATCCTTCCAAATATTCACTACCTCTGTCACATCCACCTACAACCTATCACTGTATCCAATCTATAACTATGCGTTATGCATACATCATCATACATATCCCTCAACCATGTACCAAGAAATACAAGATATGCCTCGACACTCAAACCAACAAGATGTACCAATGATAAATACCAGACATACCAGCACTTTATTTCTATAGATATAGCTCATACAGTAAGTGTCATACAACCAACAACATCTCTTGGGAAAATCCTCAATCTCCCTTAACCATATCTCATATAAAATATCCAACTACACATAATAATATGACATACAATTTGAACCTATAGATATATTTGTTGTACCTAATGACTGTAGGGATTCATGGGAGATTTCTTTCAGAATCTAGATCCTTGACATCCTCATCTATTCAATATTTCATGTCTTTTCCCAATTGTACATGACCTTCTCTTCTTCATCCATCATATGTACACACCCTCATCCACTGCATCCTATGTATGTATGCGAATTCCTCCATTGCAACCCACGTACACCTAAAAAACAAGGGTATTTTCAGAAATTCTAAAACTCCAAAACTTTCATCGTCAACCCTTCTTCACTACCTAAGACTTGCATAACTCCAAATGTATGAATGATTACATGCAATAAACCTTTTACAAACTAATAGATATTCAATGTGATCAATAGGTGATAATAGGAGACCCTTTCTCTCTTATTTATACTTTCCAAGTGGCTTCCTCAAGGGGTTATCTTCTAACTACCTTTACCCAACTTCCTTCTTTTAGGGATAACCCACTTCTAACCACTTTTTCCACTTACAACCACTTTATCCACAAATAGTAATCTCTCCACTTCTAGTTGCAACTAATTTATTTTTAATTATTTTCTTTTTACAACAACTTAACTCATGATTAACTCCTAGTTACAACCATTTTGACTAGTAAACTTGACACAGCCGCACCCGCAGGCACGTCCGCTCACAGGATCTTCTCTTCTCTACGGCCCGAAGAACTCTAAGGATATTCTATTTCCCTATCGAGAAATCCTCACCCNATCGGGAAATCGGAACTCACAACTTCGCGAGGTTAGTGGCTGAACGTTGCTCTCTCGGATCCCCGAGACCCGATATGAGTCAACGTTGACCTTTCCCTTACTATGTTGGGACTTCTCCTATCGCGATTTTTCCACTCGTGATGTCTAGCACTTCGTTTTACCGACTCCCGACGCCCGATATGCCGATTATTCGACATGCGTGTGAGTTGACCTTTCAACGTCTTGTCACCTCTATCGGGAATTCGGGGTTCGTGATTTCGTGAATCCTGATGTCCAAACTTCGGGACTTCTCTCTACGCGATCCCGATAATATGTGCCACCTATCCTCCACTAACTCCGCTATGGCCCCACACTTCTCTAATAGCCATCGGGATATCGCGTATTGCGATTTCGCGATTCCTGTTGCAATGTTTTGGAGTTTCGATCCACCAAACCCCAATACACAATATTTGTGTAGATCCAATGGTCCTCATGGCCCTGATCAATGGCTCTGCCCCTCCTAAGCTTTGAACCCTTTGGGAATACCTCGTCGTATCTCCCCTGCACCTTCTCGAGATCTGACGACCCACGGAAGTTCGCGGGTTCTCCTCGGAGAATATCGTCCATCCGTCTTTTGTTTAGCAATTCCTATGAATACCCAAGTGTTCCTCTTGAACTCATTCACTTGTGTGCAAACTTACTATGCTCCTTGTCAATCTTTCAAGGCACAA